>PVKU01006318.1:0-106268 GCA_004027475.1 Anoura caudifer
ACAATGAGACATCACTTCACACCAGTCAAAATGGCCATCATAAATAAAGTAACAAATAACAAGTGTTGGAGAGGTTGTGGAGAAAAGGGAACCCTAGTGCACTGTTGGTGGAATTGCAGACTTGTGCAACCACTGTGGAAAACAGTGGAATTTTCTAAGAAAATGGAATTTTCTAAGAAAACTAAAAATGGAACTGCTTTCTGACCTGGCAATTCCACTGCTGGGATTATATCCTAAGAACCCTGAAACACCATTCCAAAAGAACCTATTCACCCCAATGTTCATAGAGGCACAATTTACAATAGGCAACTGCTGGAAGCAACCTAAGTGCTCATCAATAAATGAGTGCATCAAAAAAACTATGGTACATTTACACAATGGAATTCTACACAGCAGAGAGAAAGAAGGAGTTCCTACCCTTTTCAACAACATGGATGGAACTGGAGAGCATTCTGCTAAATGAAATAAGCCATGCAGTGAAAGACAAATACCATATGATCTCTCCTTTAACTGAAACCTGATCAACAAAATGAACAAACAAGCAAAATATAACCAAAGACATTGAGATTGAGAACAGGCTGACAGAGAGCAGAGGGGAGATAGGAGGGGGTAATGGGGAAAAGGGGTGAAAGGTTTGCAGAATCTATTATAAAGGACACATGGACAATAACAAGGGAGGGTGAAAACAAGGGAAAGAGGTGGAGAGGGCTGGAGTGGTGGAGAGGTGTGGGGGCAAGGCAGAAAACTGTACATGAACAACAATAAAAATGTGTTAAAAATTACTGATAGATCTAAAACTAAATCTTAGTTAAGATTCTTCCAGCAACAGACCTTAAATTAAGTATTCAGCCACAGGTACTATATTGAGGGGTGTGGGGTAAAGAAAACAGTGGTGGATAAGGAGAGAGATGAGATAAGGAAAGGAAAGAGCCAAAATTGGAGAGAATCAGTTGATGGTTAAAGGGGAACCCAGGATGACAACTGTAGGCAGGCTTAGAAAAAGGCTATGTCATCTTGTAATATCAGTATGGGGAAGTCCAGGAGTGATGTCATCAAAGTGATAAACTTGATAAATATTTAAACAGAGTTAAATGTTTAATAGCTTGAGAAGAAACAGACTTCTGGCAAACATTTAAAAGTGAATTAGTGATGGGTAACTTTAAACAAATAACAAACAAATGTTTTTTAAAAGAGATTATTACTAACTCTAATGGGTAAAGTTGTGCATGAAGGAAAGAGGAACAGTAACACATAGTATGGCTCAGGTGCAAGTGATATTTACCTATAATATGACCACAGTGCGATGGTGGTGAATGGGAGGTTGGCATATAATTGTTCTAAAGTCTTATCTCTCACAGCAGTAAGTCAATATTTAATATCTCAAACATAACATTAAAAAATAGCAGTCGAAAACATTTAGTTGGGAGTGTAGAAATAAATTACAAACAACTAAAGAAGCTGAAATCTTTGCCTACTAGTAATTCTGGAGGTAAGAGAGATGATGGGTAGAAAACTGCTGTCTTATTATCAGCTTTATGGGACTATATGATTTTTTAAAACAATAAACATGTAACTTTGTACTTGTATAAAATGTGTAAAGAAATTATATGTGAGCCCTGTCTGGTATGGCTCAGTGGCTGAGTACCAGCCTGCTAATCAAAGGGTCACTAGTTCGATTCCCAGTCTAGGGCATGTGCCTGAGCTGCTGGCAGGGTCCCCATTGAGGGGTGAACAAGAAGCAACCACACATTAATGTTTCTCTCCCTCTCTTTCCCTCTCCCTTCCCCTCTTTAAAAATAAATAAAATATTTTTTTAAATTATATGTGAAAAATAAAAATGTAATTTAAAAAATAAAGGAGTACAAATACGTATAAATTAAATGAGAAAGCTTTTCTGAAACTCTTACTGGCAGAGATAACCACTGTCTAACTAATTCATATATATTCCTCCATTCTCTTTTCAGAATACAATGAAACAAAAACAGCACCACATAAAAGTATATTATAAAACCTGACTCTTCTTAAAGAACATTATCTCTTTGATGTCTCTCTTCCTCAATACTTTTGGACAATCTCAAAAACATTATCATGAGGACAATAGTAATGACTGTTGAGCACAGGTGTTTTAAGATTGAATACTCATAAGACATTTAATGTGGAACCACTGTATAACTTATAAACAAGCTAAGTAGTGCTGGATATAACTATAATTATAGTTAAAATATAGAAAATTTGATTTGAAGCCAAAGTACTTGATTAAGCAGCATATTCAATAATGAACTCATTCATCATACACAGAAATCATAGCAGAAGCTGCTGTGTCTTCAGTGGTACACCTGAATTAGAACATGCCATGCCTTATTTAAAACAAGAAGCAGCAGCCTAACAGATTATGGCTTAGATGTGTACCTCCTTTGTCTGGGAACATATACTTATGTTTAGAGAAGCCCCTCTTTGGTCCTACATACTATATAATGATGGAAATGATATCTTTGCATGATGCTATAAGAGCACATCTGTATGAACTGAGAATCTAGTGGGACCAAAACACAACATTGGGCTGACAAGCCAGCTTGGCTAACCTGATACGGCATAACTTGCAGGGCATGACCTGGTTCTGTTCCTTATTAGCTGTTACTAAATCTCTTTGAACTCCAGTTTCTTATTCACTAAATGGTACTAAGACTTTCCTCCCGAATTTGTTATACGGAGAAGACATAATATGCACAATGTGCTCAGCATATTGAAGGCATTTACTAATTTGAATCTATTATTGTTTGTGTATATTAATATGGAAGAGATGCTAAAAGACTTATTTAAAGACTTTATTTTTTTTGCATTCTATTAGCCAAATCTAAAGTAATGAAAGAGTTACTTTAAGTTAAAGCAAAGAAAATAGTTAAATTCTGGGACCTCCAAACTTAATTTGAATTCATCCAAGGTTAATTTCACATGTGTATGCCTGATGGAAATAAAAATATCACAAGAAAACTGTACACTTTGCTGCCTAACCTAAAGTGTACAGTTTAAAGTGAAACAGTTGAGTTCAGACTCTGCAAATGTAGAAATAAGTGGCCTTGGGCAAGTTACTTAATGCTTTCAGGTTTGGTTTCCTCATTTGTAAAATGAAGATAATAATATATACTTCAGAACATTGTTATAAAGGCATCAGGAGTGCATAATTTAAAAATACTTAGCAAACTGCTTGCTTCATTTTAAGTGATCCATAAACCTTATTTATTTACTTATAGGACTCACAACATTTTAAAAACTCCAACAAGAAGTAGTAACATACTCACAGACTAAAAGACATCAGTTTTAAATAGCTGGTATATTTCTATAATCCACAAATAGCAGAGGTTTTATGTCAGTATAAGAAGGAGAGGTTGTGGGGAAAAGGGGACCCTAGTACACTGTTGGTGGGATTGCAGACTGGTACAATCACTATGGAAAGCAGTATGGAATTTTCTAAGAAAACTAAAAATGTATCTATCTTTTGACCCAGCAATTCCACTGCTAGGATTATATCCTAAGAACCCTGAAACACCAATCCAAAAAGAACCTATGCACCCCGATGTTCATAGCAGCACAATTTGCAATAGCTAAGTGCTGGAAGCAACCTAGGTGCCCATCAGTAAATGAATGGATGAAAAAACTATGGTACATTTACACAATAGAATTCTATGCAGCAGAAAGAAAGAAGGAGCTCCTACCCTTTGCCACAGCATGGATGGAACCAGAGAGCATTATGCAAGGTGAAAGACAAATACCATATTATCTCACCTTTAACAGGAACCTAATCAACAAAACAAACAAACAAGCAAAATATAACCAAAGACACTGAAATTGAGAACAGGCTGACAGTCACCAGAATGGAGAAGGGAGTGAATTTCAGGGGGAAAGGGGAAGGGTTTAGAACAACAAGTAGAAAAGACACATGGACAAAAACTAGGAAGGGGTGGAAATGGGAGGGAGGTGGGAAGGGCTGGGGAGGTGGGCTTGGATGGGAGTAAAAGACAGAAAACTGTGCAAGAACAACAATTAAAATTTTAAAAAAAGAAGGCTGATATGTTATATCCCACTATATATACAAGTGGGGTACACAAGACTGTATATAACTTTATTTTAAGGTTTTGACAGGTTCAAAATTGTTCTGACAGCAAACTGTTTATATGTTAACTAAGTTAACAAAAACAAAACAAGCAAGAATAAAATAGAGAGAAGTTTGTGAACTTTTGAATCCAGCATGGACTCTGCTATAATTCATTAAATAACCTTAGAAAAAGCTCAAGGCTTTGTTTCTTCACTTATAAATAAAATTGCCCTTCTCTTCCTGTTAATATTCAGCTTTTCCTGGAAGACATAGCCAATGCAATAACTTAGTTTTAGTTACAGTTTGGTCCTGGAAGGAGGTGAGGGCAGCTTCCACCTACTTGGCTGCCATCTTGGATCATTGACTACTTCAGGTCTTTTTAATTCTAATCTCTAATTGGTCAATGTTGGTGTAAAGGTACCTTATTTATTTTTTGTGTGTTTATCATGCATCTGAAAATATTGGCAAAGTCTTTCATTAAATCTAATAATCTGCACATCTTCTAAAATTTTCTATATAAATAATCATATTGTCTACAAATAACCACAATGCTGACCCAAAATGGAGAGATAAAAGAATAGGCCACAAGTGAAAGACTAGAGAAAGCTCCAGGGGGAAAAAGCTAAATTAAATAAATACAAGCAATTTATCAGCTATAGAATTCAAAGTAATGATTATAAGGATGCTCAACAGCATGGAAAAGAAAGGAATAGAAACCATAAAAAAGGACCAATCCATTGTGTCCTTTTGTGTGCAATTCTTCATTTTAGATATTGTGTGCAAAAGGACACAATATCTAAAATGAAGAATACAGTGGAAGGATAAACAGTAGGTGGGATGAAAGAAAGAACTGAACCATCAATTTAGAAGATAAGGTATAAAAAACAGCCAATCAGAGAAGCAAAAAGAAAAAAGGAATGTAAAGAAAAGAAGGATGGTTTAAGGGACCTTTGGGACATGAAGCACAACAATATCTGCATCATAGGGGTACCAGAATAAAGAGAGAGAGAGACCAAGGGGTCAGAACCTAACTGAAGAAATAATGACTGAAAACTTCTCTAACCTGGTGAAGGAAAAAGACATAAGTCCAGAGAGCACAGAGAATCCCAAACAAGATGAACGCAAAGAGGCCCACCCCAAGACACATCATAATTAAAATAGCAAAGGTTAAAGACAAAGAGAGAATCTTAAAAGCAGCAAGAGAAAGACAGTTACCTAGAAGGGAGCTCCATAATACTGTCATCTTATTTCTCAATAGAGATATTTAAGGCCAGATGGTATTGGCATAAAATATTGAAAGTTATAACAAGAAAAAACATACAACCAAGACTTCTTTATCCAGCAAGGTTATCATTTACAATTAAATAGGAAATAAAGAGCTTTCACATAAGAAAAAGATAAAAGAGTTTGTTATCACAAAAACAGTATTATAAGAAATATTCAAGGGCTTGCTTCAAGAAGGAAGAAGAAGAAGAAGAAGAAGAAGAAGAAGAAGAAGAAGAAGAAGAAGAAGAAGAAGAAGAAGAAGAAGAAGAAGAAGAAGAAGAGGAGGAAGAGGAAGAAGAAGAAGAAGAAGAAGAATTTATTATTATTATTAGAGGAACATAATTAAAAGAACAAAATAGTAATGAATATGTACCTATCAATAATCACTTTAAATGTAAATGGTTTAAATGCTCCAATCAAAAGACATCAGGTAGCTGAATGGATAAGAAAACAAGACTCTCATATATGCTATCTATGAGACACCCACCTCAAAGCCAAAGATACACATAGACTGGAAATAAAGGAATGGAATAAGATATTTCATGCAAATGAAAATAAAAAAAGATGGAATAGCAATACTTATATTTACATAAATAGACTTTAAAACAAAAGCTGTAGTAAGAGACAAAGAAGAATACTATAAAATGACAAAGGGAGCAATCAAATAATAGAATATAATACTTGTAAACATTTAGGAAGCCAATATAGGAGCACTAAGATATATAAAGCAAATCTTGATGAACATAAAGAGAGATCCATGGTAATATAGTTATAGTATGGTAGTTTTTATACCTCCACTGATGACAATGGATAGATCTTCCAGATAGAATCAACAAGGAAATGGCAGCTTTAAATGACACTTAAAATTAAGTCCAGATGGACTTAGTTGATATATTCAGAGCATTTCACTCCAAGGCAGCAGAATATATGTTCTTTTCATGTGTACATGGAACATATTCTAGAGGAAACCACATGTTAGGACACAAAACAAATCTTAATAGATTAAAGAAGATTGAAATTATATCAAACATCTTCTCTCACCATAATGATATAAAACTACAAATCAATCACAAAAAAAAACTGAAAAATACACAAAGATATGGAGGCTAAATGACATGTTACTAAACAATGAGATCAAGAAAGAAATCAAAGAACACCTTGAAACAAATAAATAAAATAAAGTAAATATGAGAAACAGCAACCCAAAATTTATGCAACACAAAAAAGCAGTTCTAAGAGGAAAAGTCATAGCATACTGGCCAATCTCAAGAAAAAAATCTGAAACAAACAATCTAACCTTATATGTAAAAAAACTAGAAAAATAACAACTAACAAACCTAAAATGAGTAGAAGAAAGGAAATAATAAACATCAGGAGAGAAAGAAAAAATAGAGACTAAGAAAACAAATCAAAAGATTAATGAAACAAAGAGCTGGTTCTTTGGAAAGATAAACAAGCCAACAAATGTTTAACTGACTCACCAAGAAAAAAAAAGGGAGAGAACCCAAATAAATAACTTAAAAATGAAAAGGGGGAAGTAACAACTAACACTAAAGAAATAAAAAGAATTGTTAGAAAACATTACAAACAGCTGTATGCCAACAAATTGAACAATCCAAATGAAATTTATAAATTCCTAGAAACATCCAATCTTCCAAAACTGAATAGGGAAGAATCTGAGAATCTGACTATACAGATTGCAACTAGTGAAATTGAAGCAGTAATCAAAACACTACCAATAAACAAAAGTCTTGGATCAGATGGCTTCACTGGTAAAATTTACCAAATATTCAAATAAGAACTAACACCTATCTCCAAGCTATTCCAGAAAATTCAAGAGGAGGAAAGACTCATAGGCTCATTTTACAAGTCCAGTACCATCCGAAATTCAAAACCAGATAAAGACACTACAGAAAGGAAACTATAGGCAAATATTCCTGATGAGCATAGATGCTAAAATTTCCCACAAAATATTAGCAAACCAGATCCAGCTATACATTAAGATCATATACCATAATCAAGAGGGATTTATTCCTGGATGCAACGTTAATATAATATCGTCAAATCACTCAAGCTTATCATCAATAAACTTGATACACTACATACACAAAATGAACAATACAAACCACAGGATCATGAAAATAGATGCAGAAAAAGCATTTGATAAAATCCAGGACCCATTTATGATAAAAACTCTCAACAAAGTGGGAATAGAGGGAACATTTTTCAACCCAATATAGGCCATATATGACAAAACCCCAGCCAACATCATACTCAATGGGCAAAAGCTACAAGTGTTTCCTTTAAGTTTGGGAATAAGAGCAAGATGTCTACATTCACCACTCTAGTTCAACATAGTAATGAAAGTCCTAACCACAGCAATCAGACAAGAAGAAGAAATAAAAGGTATCCAAATTAGAAAGAAAGAAGAAAAACTGTCATTATTTGCAGATAACATGATACTGCCTATAGAGAACCCTAAATATTCCACCAAAAAATTACTAGAATTATTGACTTCAGTACAGTAGCAGAATACAAAATAAATACCCAATAATTGGTTGCATTTGTATAAACCAATAACAAACAATTGGAAAGGTAAACTAAGAAAACAATTTCATTCACAATTGCTTCAAAAGGAATAAAATACTGGGGGTGTAGAATCAGGGGAAGAAGGTAGGAATGGCTAAGGTAGGGAGCATTGGTGGAGGGTAAATGCAGACAACTGAATTTGAACAACAATAAAATAATTTTCAAAAACAGAATAAAATAATTGGAAAGTAATTTAACCAAGGACATAAAAAAGTTGTGCTTGAAAATAATAAGACACTGAAGGAAGAAAGGAAGGGAAAAATTCTTCATTTCTTTCTGGAATTCTTCCTGGAAAAATTTCTTCAAGGAAGAAATCAAAAAGTTTCTGGAAACAAATGAAAATGAACTTACAGCAATCCAAAACTTATGGGACACAGTAAAAGCATACCTGAGAGAGAAGTTTGTAGCAATACATGCCTACTAGAAAAGATAGAAATATTTCACATAAACAACCTAATCCTCCACCTACAAGAAGTAGAGGAACAACATCAAAGGCATCCCAGAGCAAATAGAAGGAAGGAAATAACCAAGATCAGACCAGAATTAAACAATACAGAGAACTAAATAAACAATTCTAAGGATCAATAAATCCAAGAGATGGTTCTTTGAAAAGATAAACAAAATTGACAAGCTTTTAAGCAGGCTCATCAAGAGAAAAAGAGAGGACCCAAATAAACACAAACAGAAATGAAAGAGGAGAGATTACAACTGACACCACAGAAATACAAAGGATTGTAAGAAATTACTTAGCAGAACCATATGCCAAGAAATTTGAAAACCTAGGTGAAATGGACAAAATTCTAGAAAAATATAATCTTCCAAAACTGAAAGAAAAAGAAGCAGAAAGCCTGAATAGACCAATAATAGCTGACAAAATTGAAGCAGTAATCAAAAAACTCCCCACAAACAAAAGTGCTGGACCAGATAGTTTCACAGGAGAATTTTACAAAGCATTTAATGAAGAGCTAACACCTATCCTTCACAAATTATTCCAAAAAATTCAAGAAGACAGAGGACTCCCAAACTCTTATTATGAAGTCAGTATCATCCTAATCCTGAAACCAGATAAAGACACAACAAAGAAAGAAAACTTGAGGCCAATATCACTGATGAACATAGATGCTAAAATCCTCAACAAAATATTGGCAAACCACATCAGCAATACTTTAAAAAGATCATACACCATGATAAAGTGACATTCATCCCAGGGATGCAAGAAAGGTACAATATTCACAAATCAATAAATGTATACAGCATGTAAACAAAACCAAAGACAAAAATCACATAATCATATCAAAAGATGAAGAGAAAGCATTTGATAAGGTATAGCACAAATTTATGATAAAAACACTTACCAGAGTGGGAATAGAGGGAACATTCCTCAAAATAATAAAGGCCACATATGAGAGACCTACAGCCAACATCATACTAAATGGGTGAAAAATTAGAGCTTTCAGACTAAGGTCAGAAACAAGACAAGGATGCCCACTTTTACCACTTTTGTTCAACATAGTATTGGAAATCCTACCCACAGCTATCAGACAAGAAAAGAAAATAAAAGGCATCCAAATTGGAAAGGAGTAAGCAAAACTGTCATTGGTTGCAGATGACATGATAATGTATGTAGAAAATCCTATAGATTCTGCCAAAAAACAACTCAATAACAATCCCTATTTAAGTACCAATGACATATTTCACAGATATAGAAAAAACATCTCAAAAATATATAAGAAACCATAAATGACCCTGAATAGCTACAGCAATTTTGAGAAAGAAAAGCAAAGTAGGAGAAATCACAATACCTGATATCAAACCATATTACAAGGTCACTGTAATGAAAACAGCCTGGTACTGCCATAAGAACAGACACATAAACAAGTGCAACAGAACAGAGAGCCCAGAAATAAACCCAAGTCTCTATGGTCAATTAATATTTGACAAAGTGAAAAGAAGCATAAAATGGAGTAAAAATAGCCTCATCAACAAATGGTATTGGGAGATCTGGAAAGCTACATGCAAAAAAATGAAACTGGAACACCAACTTACACCATACACAAAAATAAATCCAAGGTTGATAAAAGACTTAAATATAAGTGATGACCCCATAAAAGTCCTAGAGGAAAATATCAGCAGGAAAATCTCAGACTTTTCACAGAGCAACACCTTCACTGATGTGTCCCCTAAAGCAAAGGACATAAGGGAAAGAATAAATAAATGGGACCTCATCAAATGAAAAAGCTTCTGAATAGCTAAAGAATACAGCATTAAAATGAAAAGAGAACCAACTATATGGGAAAACATATTTGCCAATGATACCTTGGACAAGGGTTTGATCTCCAAAATATATAAAGCACTCACATGACTCCACTCCAGAAAGACAAAAAAAAAAAATTCAAAAGTGGGCAAAAGACTTGAACTAACATTTCTCCAAGGAAGACATACAGAGGTCCCAGAGACATGTGAAAACATGCTCAGCATCATTGGCCATCAGAGAGATGCAAATTAAAACCACAATGAGATACCACTTCATACTGGTGAGAATGGCCATCAGGAACAAATCAACAAACAAGTGTTGGAGAGGTTGTAGAAAAAAGAGAACCCTATGCACTGTCAGTGGGAATGCAGTCTAGTGCAGCCACTGTGAAAAACAGTATGGAATTTCCTCATAAAACTAAAAATGGAACTTCCTTTTCACCTGGCAATTCCACTACTGGCATTGTATCTTAAGAACCCTGAAACACCAATCCAAAAGAACCCAATCACCCCAATGTTCATAGTAGCACAATTTGCAACAGCCAAGTGTTGGAAGCAACCTAAGTGTCCATCAGTAAATTAATGGATAAAAACCTATGGTACATTTACACAATGCAATACTACACAACAGAAAGGAAGAAGGAGTTCCTACCCTTTGCAACGACATTGATGGAACTGGGAGGCATAATGGTAAGTAAAGTAAGCCAGCTGGTGAGGGACAAATACCATACGATCTTGCGTTTAAATGGAACCTAATCAACAAAACAAACAAGCAAGCAAAATATAACCAGAGACATTGAAATTAAGAACAATCTGACAGTAAAAGAAGGTAGGTGGGTGGGGATAATATGGGGAGGGGAGGAAGGCTTTTCAACAACTATAAAAGACACATGGACAAAACCAAAGTGGGATGGAAGAGTGGGAGGTATGTGGGGATGGCTGGGGTGCAGGGGGAGTGGATGGGGGTAAATGCAGGCAACTGGTTTTGAACAACAAAAAATAATTAAAGAAAGGAAAATATTTGTTCATCTTGATTTAAAATAAAAGTAGATCCCATTATTTAAAAAATAAAATATACTTTAAAATAGATAATCAGCCTATTGTACTATATCAAACTAAAAAGGTTTTGCATAGCAAAAAAAAAAAAAAGAAAAAGAAAAAACAATCTTCAAAATGAAAATACATTCACTGAATGGGAGAACAAATTCACCAATACATCTTATAAGGGGTTAATGGCTAAAATTTATTAAGAACTTATAAAACTCTACACACACACACACACACACACACACACACACCGAAGAATTTAATTTAAAAATTAGCAAAGGACTAAATAGACACTTTTCCAAAGAGCATACAGAATGCCAGTGGTCACATGAAAAGATCATCAACATCACTGATCATCCAAGAAATGCAAATTTAATCCACAATGAGATATCACTTCACATCTGTCAGAATGACTATGATCAATAAATCAACAAACAATAATTGTTGGGAAGGATGTGGAGAAAAGGGTACCTCATTGCACTGTGTTGGTGGGAATGCAGATTGGTGCAGCCACTATGTAAAGCAGTATGGAATTACTAAAAAATAAAAAATAAAAATGAAACCATGGCCAGGTGGCTCACTCAGTTGGAACATCATTCCATACACCAAAGGGTTGCGGGTTCAGTTTCCAATCAGGATTGGATCCCTGGATAGGGTGTAAAGGAGGCAACTGATCCATGTTTTTCTCACATAAGTTCAACTGTGTTTCTCTCTCCCTCCTGCCTCCCTCTCTGAATCAATAAAAATGCATCTCAGGTAAAGATTTTTTAAAAATTAAAAATGAAACTGTCTTATGACCCAGTAATTTCACTTCTGGAAATTTATCCAAAGAAAGTAAAAGCATTAATTCAAAACAATATATGCACTCCTATGTTCATTGCAGCATTATTTACAACAGCCAAGATTTGGAATCAGTCCATGTGCTCTTCAGTAGATGAGTTGATTTAAAAAAAGCTGTGGTACATTTATACAATGGAATACTACTTGATCATAAAAAGAAAATGTAAAAATCTTACCATTTGTGACAGCACATATGGTCCTGGAGAGCATTATGCTAAGTGAAATAAGTATCATATGATTTCAGTCATTGTGGTATATAATGAACAAAATTAACTAACAAGCAAGTGACAAAATCATAGACAGAGAGCAGGCTGACAGTTGTTGGGGTGCTGGGTGGCTGGTAGGGAGGGTGGGGGATTGAGCAGAAAAGAAACAAAATAAAAAACTCATTGACATGAACAACAATGTGGTGATTGCCGGTGGGAGGAGGGGGAGTGGATGGAGGAAGAAATAGGGTGGATAAATGGTGATAGATAACACTTGGTTTGAAGTGGTGTTCAGTATACAGATGATGTGTTATAGAATTCTGCATCTGAATCCCATAAAATTTTTTTAACCAGTAAAGAAAATACATTTTCTTTACAATAGCAAAAATACTAAACAGTGCCCAAGAGTAAATCTAACAACAGATGTTCACAATGTTTGTGGGGAAATCTTAAGACATTACTAAAGGACCCAAAATGAGATTGAGAAAATGTAGAGATAAAACACATCCATGTTAGAGAATAATTGTTATTATAATGATAGTGATTCTTCCCAAATGCAATTTATAAATTTAGCAGAATTTTAACCAACACCCAAATCAAAATTTTTGAAATTTGATACATTTATCCTACAGTTTCTATAGAACCATGAGTGATTTTGACCTAAGTAAACATTTAACAATGTCTAAAGTTCTAGTGGGTAGAGACCAAGGATATGGCTAGTCTTCCTACTACACAGAATAATCTGGTCCCAAATGTTAACAGTGACAAAATTGAGAAACCCTGATAAACGAGCTGGAATATACAAGGTCTGTCAGAAGTAACACCTGCTTGAGAGTCATTGGTAGGGTAGTAAAATGGATGTAATAACTTGTAGTTTTAATTTGAACACTTCATCTAAAATGTCATATGATGTGCTTGAATGTGATATTGTTATGTTACAGAATTATATGCTTATGACTTTGTAATAATTTTTTAATAAAAAGGAGCATTATTTTGGGGGGGACCCTGTATAAGGCTAATTTGAAAAACAAAAATATGGAAGGAGGTTTTCTTACCAGATATCAAAATGTAACATAAAATTTAGTAATTAAAACCATGTGGAAGTGGTATAGGGATGGATGCTTTTTTAAATGCAGCAGAATAAATAGCCAAACCCACACATACATGTCATATGATAGAGAGGGCACTACAAGTTGGTGGGGTGAGAATGCACTACTTAATAAGAAATGGTGAGACTTCTGGCCAAGATGGAGGTGTAGGTAGACACACTGTACCTCATCTCACAACCAAAAGGACAACAAAAAATTAAAATAATAAAAGAAAACAACCAGAACTGACAGAAAATTGAACTGTATGGAAATCTGACCACCAAGGAGTTAAAGAAGAAACATTCATCCAGACTGGTAAGAGGGGCAGAGATGCGCAGTCAGGTGGAAAGGACTCTCAGCAAGGTGGTGCCTGGACAACCAGACAAGGCAGCAGGCTTTCAGAGTGGGCAATCCCACATTCGCATATGGGTACACTTAGAGGAACAACTGGGGAGTGAGACAAACCTTGCAAACCAGGGTTCTAGCACAGAGAAATAAAGCCTCAAAACCTCTGAGAAAACCTGGGAGGGTTGAGGCTGTGGGAGAAACTGCAAGCCTCACAGGAGAGTTCATTAGAGAGACACATAGGGTCCTAGAATGGACACAAACCCACCCAACTAGGAATCAGCACCAGAAGGGCCCAGTTTGCTTGTGGGTAGTGGCGGGAATGACTAAAAGCTGGCAGAGAGCAGAACAAGTGGCATTGTTCCCTCTCAGACCCTTCTGCCACATACACTGCCACAATGCAGCAACCTGATTTGCCCTGACCCAGTCAACACCTAAGGCTTTGCCCCTTACTATGTAACAGTGTGCTCACACACACACACACACACACACACACACACACACACAATGGCCCAAATGACAGAACAGATTGAAGATCCAGAAAAATAAAACTAAGTGATAAAGAGATAGCCAACCTATCAGATGCACAGTTCAAAACACTGGTAATCAGGAAGCTCACAGAATTTGTTGAGTACAGTCACAAAGTAGAAGAAAAAATGAAGACTATGAAAAGTGAAAGAAAGGAAAATGCACAGGCAACCAATAGTGATGAGAAGGCAACTGGGACGCAAATCAATGGTTTGGACCAGAGGGGAAAAAAAAAATTCAATCAGAACAAAATTAAGAAACAAGAATTCAAAAATAATAGGAAAGGCTTAGAAACCTCCAGAAAAACTTTAAACATTCCAACATCTGAGTCATAGGGGTGCCAGAAGCAGAAGAGCAAGAAGTTGAAAATTTATTTGAACAAATAATGAAGGAAGCATTCCCCAATCTGGCAAAGGAAATAGACTTCCAGGAAATCCAGGAAGCTCAGAGAGTCCCAAAGAAGTTGAACCCAAGGAAACACACACCAAGGCACATCAGAATTACATTACCCAAGATTAAAGACAAAGAGAGAATCTTATAAGCAGCAAGAGAAAAGGTGACGGTTATCTACAGAGGAGTTCCCATTAGATTGTCTGCTGATTTCTCAAAAGAAACCTTGCAGGCAAGAAGGGGCTGGAAAGATGTCTTTGAAATCATGAAAAGGGAAGGACCCCCATCCAAGATTACTCTATCCAGCAAATCTTTCATTTAGAATGGAAAGGCAGATAAAGTGCTTCCCAGATAAGGGCAAGTTAAAGGAGTTCATCATCACCAAGCCCTTATTATATGAAATGCTAAAGGAACTTATCAAAGAAAATGAAGATCAAGCATATGAACAGTAAAATGACAACAAACTCACAACTATTAACAACCAAAGCCCCCCCCCTAAAAAAAAACTAAGCAAACAGGTAGAACAGGAACAGAATCACAGAAATGGAGATAACATAGAGAATTATCAGTGGGGGAGTGGGAAGGGGAGGGGGGAAGGTACAGGGAATAAGTAGCATAAGTGGTAGGCAGAAAATAGACAGGGGGAGGTTAAGAATAGTATAGGAAATGGAGAATCCAAAGAACTTATACGTATGACCCATGGACTGCAGTTGGGAGGCAGAGTGCAGGGGAGAGGGGAATAAAAGGAGGGAAACGGGACAACTGTAATAGCATAATCAATAAAATACATTTAAAAAAATGTTAACTAATTAAACATAATTAAATTTCTTAGTAACACCATACACAAAAAAAATTTTTGGAAGGACAAAAGGTCTTTGAAACCTTAAACTCACTGCAAGAGTCTATAACTCTGGGAAGGAAAAAAATTTCTAAAAAAGTTATTTTTAAAAAAATATTAACTGCCCCGGCTAGTGTAGCTCAGTGGATTCTGTGCGGGGCTGTGAACCAAAGGATCACAGTTCAATTCCCAGTTAGGGCACATGCCTGGGTTGCAGGCCAGTTCCCAGCAGGGGACACACAAGAGGCAACCACATATTGATATTTCTCTCCCTCTCTCCTTCCTTCCCCTCTAAAGATAAATAAATAAAATCTTTAAAAAATATATTAACTATGTAAAGTGATGACTTTGTTAAGTTGATTGTGGTAAATGTTTCACAGTGTATACTTATCAAATCATCAAGTTGTACACTTTAAAGATATATAATTTTATTTGACAACTATACCCCAATAAAACCTATGGAAAAAAAGGTTATTTAACTTCCAGGCAAGCTGAAGTCATCGTTAAATGCAGGTCACCTCCTCACACAACCACAGAAAAATTACAGCTAAACTACAGAACAAATATCACTCAGAACCATCAGAAAACTGAGCTGTGTGGAAGTCTGACAACTAAGGAATTAGAGAAACCACATTCACTGATATGGGTAGGAAGTGTGGAGGGGCGGAGTCATGGAAACATAAAATGGGCTGGTCCCACACCCATGTGTGGTGGAGATAAAACAGAGTAATATTTTGGGAACAAGTGATCCCAGCCCAGGGTTCCAGTGCCAGGAAAATAAGTCCACATAACTTCTGGCTATAAAAACCAGTGGTGGTTGGGTTGGTGAAAGAAACTGGGATCATCAGGCATCTCCTCTTGGAATGCCCCACACACAGACTTACTCAGACTCTCTCCCTCTGGGCTTCCACACTGGAGCAGCACTTTGAAGGGCACCAGTGCATACAGGGAAGAACTGAAGTGTCTGGCATCAGGGCAAAAGCAGGGGAACAGCTTCCTACCAGACAGAACTGCAGAGAGCAGCCAATTGTTCCTTTTCTGAGTCCTCCCCCACATACAGCCACAGTGCGACAGCACCATATCTGAGTCTCCATCAACCTGAGTCACACAGTTAGCCCCACCCTGAAAATTACCTAAGGCTCCAACCAGTCCAAATTATGGGCCCACCCAAGATAGTAACAGTGGCTTTTCCATATAAATGGCTGGACTAGGCATAGGCTTCAGATCTTCCTAAATCTGCTCAAACAAGCAAGAGTTGAGCCTAGCCCCTATATCTCTCAGCACTAGCAGTAGCCATCTTGAGATCACTTTATAGCTTATGCCAGGGGACCCAGACAGAACACAGGTGGTGGCTGACCTTGGGCTGCACCATCCAGGAAACTCCAGGGCATGTGTACCCAGTGCACAGTTATAAGGGACCATTCTATGTGGTGTGGGAAATGTAGCCCAGCCCCCACTTGGAAAGGCCAATGGAGAACAAGGTCCAGCACACAGGACCCACACCCATGGATAGGTTCTCCCATGGGGAATCAGGCCTGCATTGTCCCTAGGCTGTTCTGAGACTTGCTTTTGCTAAAACTCCCTCACCCTGGATTGAGGCAGCAAATGTTTACTGCATATCTTTAAATTAACTTCCTAAAATCTATGCTAAACCTTCCAAGGACAAGTGTAACCAGTCCAACCACTTTTCCCTTTGCATTTACAAATATTCTCCTTCTGTGATGTAATTAGCAGCATCCTGCCCTTTGTTTTCTGTAAAAGGTAACCACCTAAAGCAAACCTGTGCATAGTAAATGAGGACTATCCTCAATGTAATGTATCCAGAAAAGCAACAAATGCCTGTCCAGGCAAGGGTTAAGGACCTCTCTCTCACTGAGAGAGTGGCTGTGCCATCTCTTTTTCTCCACAGGACTTCTGTAGTCCATGTGAATTTGTCTCTTGCAGCCACAACACATGGACTTTGTGGGCAAGAGTCTGCATCAGACAGTTGCAGACCATGCTGGAGCACCACCACCCAACCACCTCCACAAACCATAGAAGGAAGTGGTTGCTGACCAGCCGACACAGCCAGTTCTACCAGCTTTCTGGCCTAGGTAAATCCCTCCCATTGACCTGCTGACAGCGATCAAAACTCAACTCTAAGAGGAGGGTGTACTCAGCCCACATGGAGGGCACAACTCTAGTATCCAGCTTGGGGGATAGGGGTGGCCATTTCACTGGATCCTACAAAACACCTACTACATTAGACCATGCTACCAAGACATGGGGTCATAGCAGCACTACTTAATACATAGAAACAAACACAGGGATACTGCCAAAATGAGGAGACAAAGAAATATGACCCAAATGAAAGAACAAAACAAAACTCCAGAAAAAGAACCAAACAAAATGCAAATAAGCAATCTATCGGATGCTGAATTCAAAACACTGGTTATGAGAATGTTCAAGGAACTTAGTGGGTACTTCAACAGGATAAAAATGACCCAATCAGAAATAAAGGGAATACTAATTGAAATAAAGAACAAATTATAGGGACTCAACAATGGATTACATAAAGGTAAGAATCAAATCAATGATTTGGAACATAAGGAAGGAAAAGACATCTAATTAGTTTAGCAGGAAAAAAAAAGAATCCAAAAAACTGAGGATAGTATAAGGAGACTCCGTAACAAGTACATGTTCCATCATTCACATCAAAACGGTGTCAGAAGGAGAAGAGAAAGAACAAGAAATTGGAAACTTATTTGAAAAAATAGTAAAATAAGACTGACAGTCACCAGAGGGGAGAGGGGAGGGAAGATCAGAGGAAAAGGGGAAGGGCTTACAGGAACAAGTATAAAGGACACATAGATACAAACTAGGGGGGTGGAAATGGGAGGGAGGTGGGGAGGGCTGGGGCGATGGGCTGGGATGGGAGTAAAAGACAGAAAACCGTACAAGAACAACAATTAAAATAAATTTTAAAAAGAAAAAAAAAAAACTTCCCTAATTTGGTGAAGGAAATAGACACACAAGTGCAGGAAGCACAGAGAGCCCAAACAAGATGGATGCAGAGAGGCCCACTCCAAGACACATAATTAAAATGCCAAAGGTGAAAGATAAAGAGAAAATCTTAAAAGCAGCAAGAGAAAAGGAGACAGCTATCTACAAAGGAGTACCCATAAGACTATCAGCTGATTTCTCCAAAGAACCTTACAGGCAAAAAGGGCTGGAAAAAAGTATTCAAGTAGGCAAGGACCTGCATCCAAGATTACTCTATCCAGCAAAGCTATGGTTTAGAACTGAAGGGCAGATAAAGTGCTTCTAGAACAAGGTAAGGCTAAAGGAGTTCATCATCACCAAACCATTATTATACAAAATGTTAAAGGAACTTCTTTTTAAAAAAAGATCAAAGCTATGAATATTAAAATGGCAATGAATACATAAATATCAACAATTCAATCTAAAAAACCAACTCAGCAAACAAGCAGAAGAGAAACAGAATCACAGATATGGAGAACATTGGGATGGTAGCCAGGTGGCAGGGTGGCATGGGGAAACTGGAAAAAAAGTGAAGGGATTAAGAAGTAAAAATTGGTAGTTACAGAATAGGAAGGGGGCCAAAGAACTTGTATGCGTGACCCATGGACATGAACAAAGGAGAAGGGATTGCCAGAAGAAGTGGAAGTTGCTGGGTGGAGAGGAGAAAGGGGGGAAATTAAGACAACTGCAATAACATAATCAATATAATTTAAGAAGTTATTTAAAAACAAAATGTAAATACTCATAACTTTAACAATTCAAAATTTTTCTAAGTAGAAGAGTCTAAATTTCTTATCAGCAAATCAAAGCATCAAAAATAATGGAATTAAAAAATAATGGAATTATTTCTAGTCTTTCAATGTTCTTATTATATTAATCATTACATATATTTTATTGGTGTTCAACTACAGTTGTCTCCATTTTCACCCCACTGCAGCCCCCTTACCCCACTCATTTCTGCCTCCCACCCTCGAACTTGCCCCCTTTGGCTTTGTCCATGTGTTCTTTATACATGTTCCTTGGTGGACCTTCCTTATTTTCCCCCATTATCCCTCTCCCTCCTATCCTCAGATTACCGTCAGTTTGTTCTTTATTTAAATATTTCTGGTTATACTGTGCTTGCTTGTTTGCTTTGTTGATTAGGTTTTACTTATAAGTGGAGATGATATAGTATAAACTACCTGGCTTATTTCATTTAGTATAATGCATAAAAGACTTAAATATAAGTCACAACACCATAAAAGTCCTAGAGGAGAACAGACAGGAAAATCTCAGATAATCCATGCAGCAATAATTTCACCAATATGCCCCCTAGAACAAGGGACATAAAGGAAAAAATAAATTAATGGGATCTCATCAAAAAAGCTGGACAACTAAAGAAAACAGCAGTAAAATGACAAGGGAACTGACCATGTGAGAAAATATACTTGCTGATGATATTTCCGATGAGGTTTTGACATCCAAAATATATAAAGAACTCACATGACTGCACTCCAGGAAGACAAGCAACCCAATTAAAAAGTGGGCAAAGATGCCCTGGCTGGTGTGACTCAGTGGATTGAGCACCGGCCTGCAGAAAAAAAAGGGTTGCTGGTTCAATTTCTAGTCAGGACGCATGCCTGGGTTGCGGGCCAGGTCCCCAGTTGAGGGCACATGAGAGGCAACCACACATTGATGTTTCTCTCCCTGCCTTTCTCCCTCCCTTCCCCTCTGTCTAAAAATAAATAAATACATAAAAATCTTTTTAAAAATGGGCAAAGGATCTGACAGACACTTCTCCAAGGTGGACATACATAGGACCCAGAGACATATGAAAGGATATTCAGCATCACTAGACATCAGAGAGATGTAAATAAAAACCACAATGTGATACCTCTTTACACCAGTCAGCATGGCCATCATAAACAAATCAACAAACAACAAGTACTGGAAAGGTTGTGGAGAAAAGGGAACCCTAGTGCACTGTTGGTGGGAATGCAGATTGGTGTATCCACTGTGGAAAATAGTATGGAATTTCCTCAGAAATCTAAAAATGTAATTGTCTTTTAACCCAGCAATACCATTGCTGAGATTATTCCCTAAGAATCCTGAAACACCAATTCAAAAGTATCTGTGCACCCCAATATTCATAGATGCACAATTTACAATAGCCAAATGTTGGAAGCAACCTAAATGCTCACCAGTAAATGAGTGGATCAAAAAACCATGGTACATTTACACAATGGACTACTATGCAGCAGAAAGAATGAAGGAGTTCCTACCCTTCAACATAGCATCAATCCAAGAATTTTAAATGGAGATGTGACGAAAGACAACCTAAGCAATATAACATACAAGCACCATACATGGAGAAATACTAACCACATGTACAAAACTATTTACAATATATAAACACTTATATTCCTATGAACAAATTAAAAATAGAAAGGGAGAGGTAAAATTACAGGATCTCTGAAGTTTTTCCTGCCTTAATAGCCAATAAAGAGTAGTACTTCCTAACTAAGGTTTAAAATATGCATGTGTTCATTTTATGGATATCCTAGCACTCTTTCTATTCTAACATAAAATTACAGGGACTCAGATGCAGATGACCCCCACAGGTCTACCTGCACCTTTGCAGAAAAGGACCCCACAAAAGGGTCACTTGTCATAGACTTTTTCTGGTGTTGAATTTTTCTATCTATTGTGTAATATATGATAGTGCTACATTGCAAAAGACTTTATCATTTTCTTCAACTCATTTATGTTGTAATTGCCCTCTAGTAATTTAGTGGACCATATAGTGACTTTAAGCAAATAATATGTTGAAAGGAAAAAGACATTTAATAACAGAGTTCTTGGTAACTTGGTCTAAGTTCTAATTCACAGTATATGTAAATCCATAAGCTGTGACATCTTAGTTGTCCTTCATATGGTTTAAAAGGAAAATGTAACAAACCTCCTGAAAGTTCATTTTTCTCTCTGTCATATAGATGCTCAACAATAAGTGAAACGTAATACACACCAATCAAGAAAACAACTCAGATCTTCTGAGATTCCTCAGCATGAGATGAAACGTTAAATTGTGTTCCTTTAAAAAGTGGATCTTGAAAATAACCTAAAGTTCCATTAAACTACATTAATCCTTAGAATCATAGAAATTTAGAGATAAGATGGGCATCAGAATATACCCAGTCCAATATCACACCAATATAAGTATTCTCCTAATACATCCCACTCTAAACCCATTCCAATGACTTTGATATTGTGCATACTGTAACACACTAATTGAGAGTCAGACACAGGACATAGTTCAGTATACTGGTGAAGAATGGGGACTCTGGTGCCAAGCAGGCATTAGCTCTGTGGTCTTGGGCAAGTCACGTAACTTCTCTGTGCTTTCCCCACTCCCTCAACTGCAAAATGATGATAAAAGTGGTACCTACGTCATAATAGGTGGGAAGATTAGATGAGCTAAGCCAGGTAAAGTGTGATAACAGAGCCTAGTACACAGCCAGACCTCTGTGGACATGAATGTTGTTAATATTCAATATTATTCCCTTCTTAGGATTGCTCTAGGTCCCACTCACCTAAAGAATTAATCAGAAAGAAAAACCTGCATTCTCTAAGAATAGGTAAGCAAGGTGATGGGGGAGGTGACCCAGTACATGCTGGGTAGCAAGAACATCTTCTTAGGGTTATTATTTCATGTACTGAAGCACATATTCCTAAGAGATCCACCTTGGCTTTTTCTTCATTTTAAAATAAAACACTTCATTTTACATTTTTTAAACTCAATTCTGTGAAGAAGAAAAATCTAGCTATTTTGATAACTCAGCATTACCAATTAAGATGCCATTATGGGTGGCAACTGTGACTTGTTAGAGAGGGTCCTGGTGCTTGCCTGTGTGCACATAAATGTCCCAGTCTGAGCTCAGAAAGATGTCCTGACTTAGTTTCTCTATTACTGTTATCATGATGGATGAAAACAGACAGATGCATTTACTGGTTTCCCTCTAAAAATAATAAAAAGAAACAGTTTATAAAATCAGATTATATTAAAAATTGCCTAATGATAATAATTTATAAGCTTTTTGTGGAATAAGGATATATTCAAGAGTCATCATATAATGGGGGGAAGGTAATATGAAAGATTTTTTCTGTGAAGAATGATTACAGATGAATTGCACCAAGATACAATTCTCCGATAAGGGACAATAAGAACCTCTACAACATTTAATAATAGACTACTCAGGGTGAATTAAGGATTGCAATAAAAGCCCATAAATTAAAAAGTTTCCATTTGATTTCTGATAAAAGAGATGTCAAGGTGAAATAAATAATCATTGGAATCAACTGATATTTATGTCTATAGCTTGATAGATCATAAAGGGAAATTTCTAGGAACCAAATAAAATATAATTTCTTAAGCCTAGGACCTTTTAGAGCATAGGTTTCAACTATATCTACTTAGAATTCTTTTTCTGGTGAAATGAAAATTTTAGGTTGGAGGTGGAGGGATCGAGGAAAAAAGGAAAAAGGACTCATGGACATAGATAAGTGTGGTGATTGCTAGGGGGAGGATTGTATAAGGAGACTAAAAGGTAATGTAAAAAAATACAATTAAAATTTTTTAAAAAATAAATTTGCCTAGCTTCCAATTATTACATGAATATTTATTTTTAAGAAATAAAAGAGAATTTTAGAAAAGAAGTAGATTTTAATGGAACTTAAACTGTGTCCCAGTGCATGTTAAGGCCTGGAGATGGCATCTGCATTATAAACACATCTTGTTGATTTATTGAAGTGGATGACTTCAAGAAACTCATACTTTATATAGGCAAAAGAACCATGGCACAAATGAGAAAACTAGGGCACAGGGAAACTGAGCAATGTGCCCAAGGTGATGCATGTAGTAAGTGGTGAAGCCACAATTTAAACCTAGCAGACCATCTTGAAGTGGAAAGTTTACCATCTTTACTCTACAGTTGCCTAAACACAACATGTCTATACCATGCTACACTATGCAGCTGCCAACAGAAAGAGATGAAGCCTACATCCCCATGGGAAAGATTCTTCAAGACATGTCAAGTTAAAAGAAAAGTGGGGAGGTGAAGGAAGCTGAAGAATTATCTGATGATTAAACACAAGAATTCAATACATCCTAAGGCATTCTGTGCCTATTTGTGCATTCAAATACATGGAAACCATATGTACACCAAATCTCTAAAATATACTCCAAATTGTAATAGTGCTTACTCCTCGGCTGGGCAGTAGGATTAGGAGTGGGGTGGAGGATTCAGGTGGGATTATTTTCTTTTTTCTCTATATACTTCTTTCTTGTCTAACTGTGTGGTCCCCTCCCTAAACCACACCTCTCCTTTCATATGGATGTTTTTTCCTATCTCCAAGCATAAAATTAATGTCTTTCAAGAGCTTATCATTGGCCATGCTCTGTGCTAAGTACTTTAATTCATTATCTCACTTAATCATTTCAACATCCACATGAGGTAGAAATTACCCAGTAGGCCAACCTGGCATTTGGGACACTACCAAGGGCTGAGAAGATGTGGACAGAAAAATGAAAGTCTCACTTGGGTAAAATTCTTGAGTGTTTTGCAATCATAAAATGTCAAAACAAAGTAGGTTAGTTTCATCATATAAGCGTTGTACCATTTTGAATTCAAATGGTGTTTTGTGTTATATACAAAAAATATGACAACATATATAATAAGCTTGTTAGCATTCAGGAACTGGGAATTTAATCCTGTTTAGGCACAGCTATTATCACCATTGTACAGAACATAAAAATCAGGCCAAGGGAAATTAAATCACTTATCTATTGATGCAGAGTTGGGACATAAGTTTGTACTCCTGAACCATTGAGAAGACCTGGGTATCTTCCATTTCTCTCAAAGGAAGAAAGTATGCAGATCTGGGCAATCTCAAGATGATCTGTCAGATACTTTTATTTTTACCCTTTCACAAAGTTTACCCTGTTACTCTGTGTCC
Source organism: Anoura caudifer (assembly GCA_004027475.1). Lineage (NCBI taxonomy): Eukaryota > Metazoa > Chordata > Mammalia > Chiroptera > Phyllostomidae > Anoura > Anoura caudifer. The sequence goes on from PVKU01006318.1 coordinate 24,496, forward strand.
ACCTTTAGCAAAGCTAAAGGAAATGTGCAAAATGTCTAATGCAGAATGTTTAAGGAGATATGCAGAATGCCTGAGAAGTATGAGTATTTTCAAATGCATTTTATTACCACTATACACCCACTAGAGTGGCTAAAATTAAAACGACTGATAATACTAAATGATGGTCAGCATGGGACCAACTGGAACTCTCATGCATTGCTGAAGGGAAAACAATGGAACAACCACTGTGGCAAACACTTTTTAGCAGTTTCTTATAGAGAAAAACATACACTTTTCTTATGATGCACCAATTCTACCCCTATATACTTATTATGTTCTCACAAAATGTGCACACGAATATTTATAACAGTTTCAAATGTAAAAGCCAAAACCCAGAAACAGCCCAAATGCCATTAACAGGATAGAGGATGAACTGTAATGCACTCATACAATGGATGTTCATAGCAGCACAATTTACAATGGCCCAGTGTTGGAAGTAACCTAAGTGCCCATCAGTAAATGAGTGAACCCCAAAACTATGGTACATTTACACAATGGAATACTATGCAGCAGAAAGAAAGAAGGAGCTCCTACACTTTGTCACGGCATAGATGGAACTAAAGAGCATTATGCTAAGTGAAATAAGCCAAGTGGTGAAAGAAAAATACCATATTATCTCACCTATAAGTGAAACCTAATCAACAAAATAAACAAGCAAGCAAAATATAACCAGTGACATTGAAATAAAGAACAAACTGACAGTAACCAGAGGGGAGGGAGTAGGGGAACAACATGGGAAAGAAGAGGAGTGATCATCAAAGAACATGTATAAAGGACACATAGACAAAGCTAAACGGGGGTAAGATTGAGGGTCAAAGGTGTGGATGGGCAGGGCCAGGGGAGCAGTGGGGGGGAAATGGAGACAACTGTACTTGAACAATAATTAAAAAAGTAAGGAAATCATGATACATGCTATGGAAACTTTATGCTAAATGAAAAAGCCAGAAACATACCGACCAAAAAATCTAAATACTATATGATTAGATACACATGAAATTTTAGAAAAGGCAAAACAATAATGACAGCAAGCAGATCAGTGGTTACCAGAAACCAGAGATGCAGGAAAGGGTTGAATATAAAGCAGTATGGAGGTGCTTTGAGGTGATGGAAATGTTCTATATCCTCATTGTGAGGATCGGTACATGATCATATTCATTTGCTAATCAAACTGTACACCAAAAATCCATGAATTTTATTGTGTATGAATTATATCTCCTTAAGCTGACAAAAATACATTTTATAATTTATGAGAAACCATTCAGTAATTGTCCCAATGATGTATTTTTGTTGATTTGTAAATATGTCATCTAATGAATATATCATCTGTGATTGGAAATATTACTATAAAGATAAGTCAAGTCCATTTTTGTTAGACATATTATTTACTCCCTGGAAATTCTATATATTGTCCAACTGGAATCCTCCAGCCTCTAAAAGAATAAAATGAGGTAATAAAGATTTTGGAAGCAAATTGATCTGGGTTCAATATTCCCTATGTTGTTTTTCTAGCTGTATGACTGGGGAAAGTCTACCTAATCTTTCTAAGCCTTGGTTTCCTCACCTATTAAATGGGGATAATAGTTCTTTCCTGAAAGCGATTGACTTGAGGATTAGGTGAGATAGCAATGAGGGCCTGAAGGTGGAAGATGGTTGTTTGTTCAGTGCACATATATAACCTGTCAGGATTCAAGCAGAGTTTTCGGAACTTACTAAATCCTGATATGTGGAAGCTACTGATCTCAGGCCCTGACAGATGGACTTTAATTTCTGTAATGTTCTCACTTTTAAGCTGCTGTTATCTGGTAGAGATACATATTACCTTTGATACCTACAGATGGAAGTTAAACAAATGATTTAGATACTATTAAAGGACTGGAAATGCTTGGGGGAAAAGAGAAAGAATAAGTGACTGAATGACCTTCACCTTGCTGCACAGACACCTGGAGGCATTTCTCATCTCTGTTCTGAGTCAGGCCATGAGAATAGATGAATTTAAACATCATCTCGAAAGATTTCATGTAGCTATGAAATTCTAGTTACATGAGGCAGAAAATCTTGCAGGGGCTAATAGCTTTGGGAGGTGCTGGTTCATGGAATAGAAATTTATCTTCCAAGCTGCCTAAAATGATTTAATTAAGAACTCTTTCTCTCACACCTCTAGATGTGAGCACTGTTCACTGAAGTATAGCCAGAATGGTGCCTTTGCCTCCTGTATCACTTCTTGATCCATCCACTTCCTTCCTCCCCCATTTTCATCCCAACCTATCCAAGTGTCCATCACCTCTCTCTGCCACCATGGTTAGGGGCTAATCAAAATGATTGTTTCATACCACAAATCTAATTTCAATATCTCACTGCTTAAAATGATCCAATGGTAGACCATTCTTTTTATTCCACTTTTTTTATTATTGTTCAAGTATAGTTGTCTCCATTTTCCCCACACTACTCCCCCACCCCACCCCAGCCATCCTCACTTTCCACTCTTTATCTTACCTCCTTTGGTTTTGTCCATGTGTCCTTTATACATGTTCCTAAAAACTCTTCCCTCTTTTCTCCCTTTTATCCCCTTCCACCTCCCTTCTGGTTTCTGTCTATTTATTATTAATTTCAATGCCTCTCATTATATTTTGCTTGCTTTTTTCCTTTGTTGATTAGGTTCCAGTTAAAGGTGAGACCATATGGTATTTGTCCCTCACCACCTGGTTTATTTCACTTAGCATAATGCTCTCCAGTTCCATCCATGTTGTTGCAAAGGGCAAGAGCTCCTTCTTTCTTTCTGCTGTTTTGAATTCCATTGTGTTAATGTACCATAGTTTTCAGATCCACTCATTTACTGGTGGGCACTTAGGTTGCTTTCAACACTGGGCTATTGTAAATTGTGCTGCTATGAACATTGGGGTGCATAAGTTCTTTTGAATTCGTGTTTCAGGATTCTTAGGGAAAAATCTCAGCAGTAGTACTGCTGGGTCAAAAGGCACTTCCATTTTTTATTTTCTGAGGAAACTCCATACTGTTTTCCACAGTGGCTGCACAAGTCTGCATTCCCACCAATAGGGTACTAGGGTTCCCTTTTCTCCACAACCTCTCCAGCACTTGTTTTTTGTTGATTTTGTTTGATGGTCATTGTGACTGGTGTGAAGTGGTATCTCATTGTGGTTTTAATTTCCCATTCTTATTAGGATTAAAAAACACTAGAGCCCATGAAGCCCCACATTGTCTGACTCTTGTTCTTTTGCCCAGCCCCCACCACCCACCCAATCCACTCTGTGCCCTCCAGTAACATTAACTTTTCATCAATTCTTCTTCTAATTCTTGCATTGTCTCTTGAACCACAGAAATTTTTCACAGGATTGCCTTTCTATCAGGAAATCTCTTCTCCCTCACAGCCATCACTTCATCACTCCTTCCCAGGATGAGTCCTATGTCAGGTAGAGTCCTCTGAGACACTGACCTGCAAATGAGATTATATGTGCAAAAATTTTATTGAGGACCTTCCTCTGAAGGATAGAGACAGAGAGAGCAGGAGTGGGTAATGAGCATCTTGGATCATGAAGTAGATTTGCCACCTGTGAACAAAGAGAGAGAAGGAAACATGGGTTAGAAAGAGCTTCCAACTGCAGCATCATTCTGAGAAAGTTTTAGCCATTGACAGGGAGTCCCCTAAGAGGCTGCCCAAGGAAGACTCCCACATTGGGCAGGAATGGTCAGGCTGGAGCAACCCCAACCACACTATGCTCACTCATTGGCTGGGAGCAGCCTGGGGGGTGTGGTCTTGAAGAAAATGTGACAGATCCAAAGGTGTGACAGCTGGGGCTATCTGTCAATTATGTTCCCACAGCAGGTTTTCTTTCTTTCTTTTTATTCTTGTTTATTCTATTACAGTTGTCCCAATTTTCCTCCCTTCACCCTCCTCCACCCAGACCACCTCCAGGTCCCACAGTCAATCCTTATACCATTGTCCATGTGCATGGGACATTCATACATGTTCTTTGGCTAATCCCTTCCCCTTATTTCCACCATTCCCCCCTCCTCCTCCCTTCTGGCACCTATCAGTCTGTTCCATGTTTCCATGTCTCTGGTTCTGTTTTGCTCATTAGTTTATTTTGTTCATTAAATTTCTCTTATAAGTGAGATCATATGGTATTTGTATTTCACTGACTGGTTTATTTTTTTCTTAAAGGAAGAATTTCGCAGTGCCTCTTCACAGCTACCATCATCCTACTAATTCCCAATCTAGCCCAAGCTCTTCTATATTAGCCCCAGAGAACATTTCCTGCATGAAATTTGTTTACATGTATTGTTATTCAATTTGTTTACATGTGTCATTTGTTTGATTTGTGCCATCCTGGTGCCCTTTTGTTCACACCCTCATGTGATAATCAGCTATATAATAGCATAGACCAGTGCTGATTTTGCTTAACATCATAACCCCAGAACCTAGCATAACTCATGACATTAATAAAGATTTGATGAATCAATGAATGAATGAATCAATCAGTCAATCCTGGACAAGGTAAGGTAGGATTCCTCTAAAGTAACTCAACTCTGCTGGATTTGGTGGGAATCCTCAGGATCTTCCCCAGAGGCTGCAAGTTGCTCTGTCAATTGTCAATGCTTAAATACCCTGGTGAGGGTCTGGTGAAACTTGGGCCACAAGGATACCCATAACCAACAATAGCTTACCAATATGTTGACTGTTGAATTCTTTAGTCATTAAACCTTTCTTGGTTGTAATAGATAATATTGAGGAAAAATAATGCACAATGTCACTTTAGTGATTAAGTGACATTATGTAGGACATTGAAAGTTTCATCTCTCCATCATTACCATGGAAAAGCATGAGTGCCAGCATAAGAACAGACACATTGACCAATGGAACAGAACAGAGAACCCAGAAATAAACCCAAGTCTCCATGGTCAATTAATATTTGATAAAGGGGGAAGAAGCATAAAATGGAGTAAAAATAACCTCTTCCTAAAAAATGGACAAATGGTGTTGGGAGATCTGGAAAGCTATATGCAAAAAAATTACACTTGATCACCAACTTATGACATACACAAAAATAAATTCAAGGTGGATGAAAGCCTTAAATATAAGTCATGAAACCATACAAGTACCAGAGGAAAACATCAGCAGGAAAATCTCAGATATTCCATGCAGCAATATCTTCACCAATATGTCCCCTAAAAGCAAGGGACAAAAAGGAAAGAATAAATTAATGGAACCTCATCAAATTAAAAAGCTTCTGCATGGCTAAAGAAAACGGTAATAAAATGAAAAGAGAACCAAATTTATGGGAAGACATATTTGCCAGTGATACCTCAGACAAGGCTTTGATCTCCAAAATATATAAAGAACTGACACAACTCCACTCCAGGAAGGCAAATAACCCAATTGAAAAAATGGACAAAAGACTTGAACAGACACTTCTCCAAGGAGGACATACAGAGGGCACAGAGGCATATAAAAAGATGCTCAGAATCACTAGCTATCAGAGATGCAAAGTCAAACTACAGTGAGATACCACTTCACACCAGTCATAATAGCCATCATAAACAAAGCAACAAACAAGTGTTGGAGAGGAAGTGGAGAAAAGGAACCACTAGTGCACTGTTGGTAGGAAAGCAGAGTGGTGCAGCCACTGTAGAAAACAGTGTGGAGTTTCCTCAGAAAATGAAAAATGGAACTGCCTTTTGACTCAGCAATACCACTGCCAAGATTATTCCCTAAGAATCCTGAAACACCAATCCAAAAGAAGCTATTCACCCCAGTGTTCATAGAGGCACAATTTACAATAGCCAAGTGCTGGAAGCAACCTAAGTGCCCATGAGCAAATGATCGGATCCAAAAACCGTGGTACATTTACACAATGGAATTCTACACAGAAGAGAAAAACAAGGCACTCCTGCCCTTTGTGACAGCATGGATGGAACTGGAGAGCATTATGCTAAGTGAAATAAGCCAGGTGGTGAGGGACAAATACCAAATGATTTCACCTTTGACTGAAACCTAATCAACAACAACAACAAAAAGCAAGCAAAACATAGTCAGAGACATTGAAATTAAGAACAATCTGACAGTAACCAGAGGGGAGGTCAGAGTGGATAATAAGTGTGAAGGGGGGAAGGGTTTACAGGAACTCTTGGATACATGGACAAAACCAAAGGGGGTGGAAGCAAGGGAGGGAGGTGGGTTTGGCTGGTGGGGGGAGTGGTGGAGGGTAAATGCAGATAACTGTAATTGAAAAACAATAAAATAATTTTTAAAAAATGAAAGAAAGAAAAGCATGAGTGCTAAGTGAGGATCATGATGATCTATGACAGGGAAAACAGGATCCAAGGAAAATTCATTCTCCACCCCCTCAGTCCTGGAGAAAAGAAAAAAGAAAATTATCTCTTCCTCCAACTTCACATTCTACACTCTGGACCTCTATCTTAACTTTAAGAAACAGTAAACAATATTGGAGTTTATTTCTCTCACCCACTGATGTCCAGACCTATTAAGGCTCCTCTATGCCATAAAGCCCTGAAGAACTCATGCTACTTCTATTTTGTAGTTTCACTGTGTAGGATCTCCATTCTCAACTTAACTTCATGGTCCAAAGTGGCTGCTCTCGCTCCAGTATGTCACTCATCTCAGCCAGAAGAAAGGATAAAGAGGCAACAGTATAAAAAGCAAAGAGCACATGCCAGCTGCCATTGATGAGAGTTCTCAGCTGCTACCATAAGACATTCTACTATTGCATCCTGTAAAAGCAAAAAGTTTGTCCCATGGCCACATCTAGCTGCAAGAGAGACTGCAAAGTGTCATCATTATCCTATGCTCTCATCTGTCTTGCTATAAATTTGAGTTCTGTTCCTATGGAAGAAAAGGAAAACAGATAGAGGGTAGGGACACCTAGTCAGGTCTACCACAGGACACATTCCTTAAACCACATTGGCCTTTGGAAGCAACACTATGAAAAGCAATATTCTGGGTTTGTTTGTTTTTTTAATAAAATGCCTGCTCTTCTGCTTCATGACCCACACCTCACGCAGAGCCCCATTGACCCATAAGCAATGGAAAGCCTACTCCCTTTGGTTTCACATCGGTAACCTCAGTGATGGAGGCTTTTCCCTAAGACACCCTGCCTTTTTGGCAACCAATGGGAGGTGCTGTTCCCAGCTCAGAGGACTACGTTGTGGACAGTTTTATCCCTTTGTCTTATTTTGTTTCTTTCTTCAACACGACACAATAAAACCCTTCTGTGCTTAGCTCAGAAGCAATTACCCATAAAGTCCACCTTTTCCAGCCTAAATCTTTCATGAATGTAGTGAATACCTGCACTGTGTCTATTTGTGAAAACAGGAAGCAAGGCAGAGTAGAGCAAAAGGTCTTTTTAACATGAAGTAACAGCATGTTAGATTTTCTGTATCATCGATATAGACAATGGCTTTAAAATCAGAACAGTAATTGGGGTGAAGCCAGCTCCTTGTCATTTTGTGTGGGGCTCCTGGAAAAATAGAAGAACAGAGAGTGGTAACACAAGAAGCAAAGTATTAAATAGGGGGATCTGGCATCATTTCACTGCTAGAAAAAGCCATGTTTGCTCATGGTTAACCAGTCAGAGAAGGAAGATGATTCATTACAAGCTGTTGCAGAATGTATTATGCATGGTAGAGGCATGGAAAGGTCTTTGATATATATCTGAAAGAGCTTCAAACACATAAAAGAGATAAATTTGTATGAAGAGTGTCACTGAGAGGCCAGGAAGAACCTCTGACACATCTTCATATCACATGGAATAATGAAAAACAGCTCTACTCGCACAATCCAGGCAATAATTTCACTTAAAGAGGCCATCATTAGCATATTGATGCACCTAACTTCACACTGTAAGCCAGCTGTGCTTTTGGGAAATCAACTAAAGACTCTATGGTCAAGGCCTCAAACCATGGTCATGGTCCAGGGTATGTGTTTTGTCAACTGCTTTCCCTCAAAAAGCTTAGCTGAGCCCTGGCAGGTGTGGCTTATTTGGCTGAATCATAATCCTGTAAACCAAAAAGTCATGGTTCGATTCCTGGTCAGGGCACATATTCAGGTTGTAGTGCAATTCCCAGTTGGGGTGTAGATTAGAAGGAAACCAATCTCTCTCTCTCTCTCTCTCTCTCTCTCTCTCTCTCTCTCTCTCCTCTCCTCTCCTCTCCTCTCCTCTCCTCTCCTCTCCTCCCCCTTTCTCTCTCTCTAAAAGGCAATGAAAAATGTCTTCAGGTGAGGATAAAACAAAGTTGGTGATATCTCTGGCTTCTTCCTTTTAATTCTCCAAAACACAATTTTAGTGCAGTAAATTGCCTTCTTTCATTTTTTTCTGAATTCCCAGCTTCTTTGTAATTCTCAGATTTTGACCAAAGCCCTCTGAAATACAGAATCCCCGAGCTGCAGCTTCATCTCCCAGCTTGTTTAGGCACCTGTTCTCTGAGTCTGATGCTAGCATGACCCTGGCACCTCACAGGCCATCTTCTTTACCCTGTCTCTCTTTATGTATATGGTAACATAAGTGAGCCTATGCTTTCTGTCTGAGGAACTAGATCCTTCAGTTATTAAAATCTGCACAAGCAGCTGATAAACTAATTCCCCAATTTTGGTACCTTGGCTAACATTAATTGCATTCCATTTTTTAAATGATGAATAATGAAAAGAACAAAATTTCATGTATTCAATGAACAAATACTTGTTTTGCATTTAATATGTGTCAGACATCACATGCTGGAGATAAAACAAAAACAAAAATTAGATACACTCATGAAACTTACATGAAGAGGAGGATGTTGATATCAAGGAAATGTAAAAGGGTGGCTGCACTAAGTAAGAGGCATGTAGTATTACAGGATGCATAATGTAAGAGAGGTGTTTACATGAGCAAAGAGTGTATAAGAAGTAGGGGGTGGTGGGCAGGCAAAGAGAGGAGGCAATGGATGACAGAGAAGAAAAGGGCCTGGGCAGAGGTCAGTGGTGGGATGGATCAGGGTATGACTGGAGAATTGAAGGTAGCTAGTGAAATTGGAGGGCAGAGAGGAGGGGGAGTAGAGCATAAAATGTATTGAAGAGACAAAGTGGGAAGGTCTCCAACCTAGCAGATACTTCACTCCCTTTAATGATGGAAAGCAGCAGAATACCACTGGAGAGTTTAAAGGGAGAGGAGTAGGACCAGGTTATGGCTGTGGCTGAAGAATGGATGGTGAGAGGACATCAGGGGATGGAGGAGAGCTCAGTTAGTCATGAGCTACCTTTACCATGATGACAGAAGGAGCCAGAAGGTGGCAGCAAGATATCATTGTTGAAGAAAAATCAATAGATTTAGGAATCAATTAGATCCAGTGGAGGAGGGGTCAGTGATGGCTCCTGGGTGGCTCTCCATATGTTGGGGCACCCTGGAGGAAGACAGTGTGAGGAGGAAAGATTATGAGCTTTAGTTTTGGACATGAAGACTGTGTTTATTTCTGAGCCATCCTAGAGGAGATACTGAGCTGGGCATGAGGGTCTAGAGCTTGAGTGGAGTTGCCTATCAGAACCTGATTTTGAGAGTTATGTGTGTGCAGATGAGAATTGAAACCACAGGAATGAGTGAGATCATCTCAGAAGAAAGCATGGAGTGAGAAGAAAGAAAGCTCAGGGTTGATCCCTCTGCAACTCTAATATTTAATTCTGAAGAAGAAGATGGTAAACACAATGTCAAATGAGATGAAGAATAGGCATCCAGAGGGCCAGGTGGGAAAAACCAAGAGAGTACAGCCCCCTGGGTGTCAAGGAAGTGAATGTGCCAAGAGAAAAAGAGAGGTCCATGTTGAAAGCCATCAGAAAGTGACCATCAGGAAATTTCCTTTGGATTTGGTGGTCAGAGGTTGGTGGCAAGGTCAATTAAGATGGAAGGATAGGGAAGGAGCCAGACCGTGTAAGAAGAGGTGAAGGAAGAAATGGGGAAAGCACTCTAAAAACACCCAGTTTAAAACGAGGAAGTTATGGGGAAGTAACTCAAGAAGATTTTGGGAGGGGATTGAAGGCAAGTTAGGTTTGATTTTTTAATAGAAGATATTTGAGTATCAATAAAAGCAAATGGAAGAACTTGCTAAATGATATATGTAAAAAATATGCATTGCACTGTAAGTAAATTTTTACTTAACAGAAATCAAAATACATATTGAAGTCTAATCAATAATATACATACTGAAGTGTTTAGGGAGGAGGTGTACAATATCTACCAACTCCGAAATGCATTTAAAGAAAAACAAGGATTGGCAGATGGCTAGAGGAATGCATAAAGGACAGATATGTGATAAAGCAAACACAGTAAAATGTCCATTGTAGCATTGAGGTAGTGAGTGTATGGGCATTCTCTATACAATCCTTCCAACTTTCACAATGTTGATGGGGAAAGTAATAGGAAGAATCCAGTTGACAGGGGGGGAAAACTATTCAAAAGCAAAAGGAAAATAGATGCAGTATATTGTCTTGGTCAAAAAAATTCTTTCGGTTTTTCTGTAAGCTGGCTTTTGTAGCACTTAATTGTCTTTAACTTCATTTGAAACAATTCTATTATATTGTATTGTGACAGCTGTCATATCAGTACGCACTTAAAAAAACATCAAAATTGGTGAATTTTTGTGTAGCCATTTTAATATTAAATATGGAAGAAAATAAGTAACATTTTCAGCATATGAGGTTTATGTTTTATTACTTCAAGAAAGGTTAAAAACACAACTGAAATGCAATAAAAGATTTGTGCAGCGCATGGAGAAAAACATGTCAAAAGTGATTTGTGAAGTTTCAAGCTGGAGATTTTTTTTGGATGAAGCTCCATGGTCAGGTACACCAGTTGAAGTTGATAACAATCAAATTGACACATTAACTGAGAATAATCAATGTTATACCATACAGTAGATAGCCAACATATTTAAAGTATCCAAACAATAAATTTATTGGTGAAAATATGAAGTGTCTTTAATTTTATGGAAAAATCTATATGGAATTTTTGGCCAACTCAATATTTCCCAAGGAAATGTGAGAATATGGGGTTGATGAAGGCATTTGGCTGAGATAGGAAACTAAGGCCTTTAAAAAAAACAATAGAAAAAGGGAAATGAAAGTAAATCTCCATTACTCAGACATTATTGATTAATGGATCTAAAATGGCTCAGTATGTGGCACCACTAATAAGCTGGGTTTTTGTCACACTGGTAATAAATTTGCAACAATCCCCATTATTTGAGGCAAATCCTACAAGGTGATTAGAAATATGTTACTAAACAGGCTAAAACCATTTGAACTTTTTGTCAAATGATCCATCAACCTGACTCCTCCTGCCATCCATCCTAGAAGAACAGGTAAGTTAAATGAACTCATGCACATCCAAGCCACTGTTTCTCCACCATTGGCTCTATTATTTCCTGACTCTCAAGGAGCACAAGCCTTGGGATCAACAGACTTGAGCTTCAGCCCCAGCTGGGACTTGGTTAACTGGGTGACCTTAGTCTACTCTCCTCTAAAAGGTGGACAAGAACCACTCCTAGTTACTGAGAAGGTTAAATAAGTGAGGTCTTGCATATATAAAACATCTAGGTCCATACCTGGTCCACGGAAATTGCAAAACCCACATCGTTGTTTTCCAAAAAATGCAGTTTAAGTACTATGCAAAAGTATACAATGTTGTAATTCAAAAGACACCTTATAATGTTTGAAAGAGCAGTGGTTCTTATGGTTTGAAATCTCTTTCGCTCCCTGCTCACATCTCAAGCTGCATAAAAACCGTCCTCTTGGGTGTCTCTAATGCTTTAGGTAATGTTGCTCATCCACATAAAAGCCCATTCAAGAGTCATTATAAACCAGGCAGCTTTCAGATCGGCAGCTCTCACTTCTGAAAAGGTCCCCAGCCGGTCCCAGAGAAGTGCCCCAGGGCCTTGTTTTCTTCCTTGGGTCAAAGATTCACCTGTGGTAATTAGGAAGATTCGGCCTGGGCCTGACTGAATCTGTGTAGCCACAAGATGAAAGGAAGACCTTCAACATTCTGCATGGAAAGAGTTTCTCTATGATTTTCTGCTCCCAGATCTGAAAAGTCAACCTCTATGAGCTTTGTGGAAAACTCCAATTCATTAACTGTTTTCAACAGAAAAAGAAAATCTCAAAAGGCTTCTTGACAGTCCCAGTAGACATGGTGTAACCTTATTTTTATCTTTCATTACCCTGCTTTTTTTTAGGGAAAGAAAAAAAGGCATATTTTTTCATGGGCATAACCTCAATAATGCTTTCATACACAAGAAGCACAAGATTTTTAAAATACGCTTGTTGAAGGGACCCTACATATACTTGAAAGTGGTAGGGAAATCTTCATTCTCTGTGTAGAAGTCAGATTTTCCTCATTATTGGTATAAGCCCATCTTTAGTAGCTATTGACTAGGTGTATGTAGTGCCAGGCTTAAAAATATTATTAAGTCAATGTATCCCACTGAAGGTAGGAGTTTTAACCTACTGCAGCTCAAATCTGCCCTTAGTAAAGACACAAAGTCACATCCCCCCTCCAACATCAGTGCCTTCTTAAAGCAGAGATATTTACAGTTAGTGTCAATGGAACACAAGCACCAACAGTAAACTGAATGAACAGGTAATGGGCAAGTAGATTACCTGAGCCTACTATCAGTCTCTTACCTATATCCTAGGTGACAACCATACCTAAGAACATAGCAAACTCATGTCCAAATGATTCCTGTCCTGTTTGGCTTAAACAATGTTTGAGGATTTTTTTTAAATTAATTGTCTATATTTTAAAATTGTGATATTTTATTTCAGATAAAAGTCAGTATTTTCAGCTTTTCATGAAAAATTAGGAGCTCTGACAAAATAAAGCCCCTGGGGCAGCATCAGAGGATGACATAGTGAGCCCTAGCCCCTCATAACCTTCATCAGCACCCTAAATTCACCTCTGAATGAACATGAAATCTCTGTAATCCAGCTTCCCCCTCCCAAGTAAATATTATCAGGTCCCAGCCCCAACCTGGCTTGCAGTGTCAGAGCAAGAATCATCTGAAAGAACTTCTGGTCAAGATGGCAGCATAGGTAAATCCAGTACTTGCCTCCTCCCACAACCACATTGAAACCACTACTAGACTACAGAACAGCCATCATTCCTGAAATCTGGCTGCATGGAAGTCCTGGAGCTAAGGAACTAAAGAATAAGCCACAACAAGACTAGTAGGAGGGGCAAAGACGTGGTCCATGCTGGTCCCACACTGGCAGATAAAATTCAGCAAGGATTTATCAGCTGCAGAGGTTCTCCCCTGAGGAGCAAGGGGTCCCAGCCCTATACCAGGCCCCACAGCTCAGGGTTCCATTGCATGAAAGAGAAGTCCCCATAACTTCAGGCTGTAAAAATCAATGAGGATTGTGAGTGAGACTGAGGGCTTCTGGAGCCCCAGGAAGTTCCTATTAAAGGGCCCACACATGCTCATACATGGATTCACTCCCTCTGAGCTCCAGTACTGGGGCAGCAGCTTGAAAGGCACCAGTCATATGGAGAAGAATTGAATTGTCCAGCAACAGGGAGAGAGCTGGAGGGGCAGCTTTCTTCCAGACAAATGTACTGGCAGGGGCCATTGTTTCTGTGATAAGCCCTACCTCTAGAGCCAGTAGGCAGACACTAAATCTCACACCCTATCAACCAGACTATCACTGTTTGCCCCACACAGGTGAATCCCTGAGACCGACCCCACCCAACTTTCAGCCCACCTAAGCTATTTCCAGTAGCTTATCCATACAAATGGCCTGTCTTGACCCCTGCTTTAGATTTTCCTAAAATCTCTCAAACAAGCAGCATCTGGCCTCAGCAAGCCCCATACCTCTTGCTAAGTCGCCCCAGGCCCAGAACTAGCAGCAGCAAGCCTTAATTCACAGCTTGGCCTTGCCTGGGAACCTATAAGTCCAGCACAAGCAGCAGCCATCTGCAGATTGCTTTGTAGCTCATGCCAAGTGGCCCTGGGCAGAACACAAGTGGCAGTTGACCTTGGCCTATACCTCCCAGGAGACTCCAAAGCCAACACAGTCAATGAGTAGCTTCAGACTATTGTTGAAACGCTGTCACCCAAGCACCTACAGAAGAAGCATATACTCAAGGGGCTGACTCATCTGGCACCAGAGCTCTGCTGAAGTAAGTCCCGCCTTATGGGGTGGGCCCCTGAACAGCTGATCCTCCACAGTGGTCAGAGGACAGTGGTCAGTGGTCATAGCCAGTCTTTGTAGTTGATTGGCCTGTACCTAAATCCTTCCCATTGATGTGTCAACAGCAATAAAGGCTCAACTACAACAGGAGGGTGTACACAGCCCACATAGGTGGCACACCTCAAGTGTCCTGCTTGGGTGAATGGAAAGCTGTGCCACTGGACCCTATATTAGGCCACTCCAACAAGCCTGGGAGACATAGCAGCTCTACATAATATGTAGAAACAAATACAGGGAGACTGCCAAAATGAGGAGACAAAGAAACATGGCCCAAAAGAAAAAAAAAAAAAAAAAAAAAAAAAAAAAAAAAAAAAAAAAAAAAAAAAAAAAAAAAAAAAAAAAAAAAAAAAAAACAGGACAAAACTTCAGAAAAAAAAAAAACTAAACAATATAGAGACAAACAATCTACTAGATACAGAGTTCAAAACACTGGTTATAAGGATATTCAATGAACTTAGGGGAAGGGTAGATAAACTCAGTGAGAACTTCAAAGAACAGATAGAAAACATAAAAATAGGAATAGAGCTTCGGCTGGTGTGGTTCAGTGGATTGAGTGCCAGCCTGCAAACCAAAGGGTGTTAGTTCAATTCCCAGTCAGGGCACATGTCTGGGTTGTGATCCAGATCCCCAGTAGGGGGTGTATGACAGGCAACCACACATTGATATTTCTCTCCCTCTTTCTCCCTCCCTACCCCCCCTCTAAAAAAAATAAATAGATAAAATATTTAAAAAAAAACAGGAATAGAAAACATAAAAAAGAACCAATCAGAAATGATGAATAAATTACAGGGAATCAATGGTGGAGTAGATAAAGTCAAAAATAAACTCAGAGATTTGGAAAATAAGGAAGCAAACACACACACAATCAGAACAGCAAAATGAAAAAATGCAAAAAAAAAATATGAGTGATTAAGGAAACACTTTATTCAGTTCAAATACTTTATTCTGCAAAACAACAGTAGAATAGCTCAATAGTGTTATAGCTCAATTATGAGGCAGCAGTGCTATGGAACCACATGGCAGCAAGGTGGCCCTAGCAACAAGCCCCTCTCCAGCTAGACAGCTCCGCTCTATTCTAATTCACTGCCTGAACTCCAGTGAGACATCTTCACTAGACATCTTTATCTCAGCGAATCTTCTGATGTTTTAATTTCAGTTCCTTCTTGGAAACTAAAGGGAAAGTGTGCTCTCAGAACAAGGTGAGGGGAGCTGGATTACCCATAGATAGACATCCCCAACCCTTGTCTCTGACTGGTCCATCATAAAGCAAATAAGGACTCTAAATCCTCACAGTTGGTTCTAAAATGCACTGACTCTCCTAATTGGTCAAAATGAATCCACTCTGAATGGTCACTAAAGAGGATAATGGGATATAGCTGTGCAGCTCCAATTAGACAGGGAAAGTCTCAGTCCTATTGGTTGAAATGGGCCTCCAGGAACTCCTTTATAAGGGCTGGCTCAAATGGCAGAAACACAGTGCAGGCGGGCAGTTTAATGCAAGCTTCTTCTTGAAATAGTTTGTGTGAGAGGCCTCTGTGTAAAAATGGCTGCTAGGATCTGGTATTTTTCCTCCAAATTTGATCTTGGTTAGCCACCAGGAGTCCTCCCTAGTAGGTATCTTTGTTCTCATGGTCCACAGGTCTCAACTCAAATCAGATAAATCAGAGTTTCCCAGGAGAAGCCAGGTATCAGTATTTTTAAAAAGCTTCTGAGGTGATTCTGACACATGAGGATCACCTTGGTAAGAACTTCAGACCAACTGAATCTAAATCTCTGGGGGTGGAGTCCAGGTATCTGTAGTTTTAAACACCTTCTGGGTAATACTTTGACATACTAAGGTTCATGTGTCATCCTCATGCATGAACACAAATTTATCAACCTTACAGCCTGCATTTTTTACCTTACCAGAGAATTCTTGCCAGTTGAATGTTTGTTCTCCAGGTACTGCTTTTCATTCCTATACCAAATAAGTGCATTTCCCATGAAACCATCTAGGAAACATGTACCAGTGAATCAAAGCCCATAGAAGGCATAACATTAGGCATTGGGGCAAAGATTTCCAGAAGTACTGGAGGGCCACCTGAGTCTTACTGATTATACAAATTCTGATGCCACTGGGGAAGGATTAGACCTCAGGCCATATGGATTCAGTTTCCAGTTTGCCAGGGTCTTCATCAAGTTTTGTGCACCTGTTTTCTGATAATCCCCCTGCAGCAACAGGAGACTTTGTGAAAGACAGAGGTCATGGAGAACAGATCTTTGGGTGCAACCATTATCTTATGTAAAGAAATGCAACCAGGGAACCTGAGTTAAGAAAAGCAAGACATTTTTATTCATTTCTTAAAAGGAGTAGCCCTCACATATAATTGTCCCTAGTAGATTCCTTAAAAGTTCAATATTAGACTCATATTGCCCCCAAGTAGAAATGACTACTTCCATTTATTCTTTCCTATTTGGCACCAAAGAGGTGCTCAAAGGTGATTGCATTAACATTGGCCAACATTGGCTTCAGTTTTACTTCAAAGGGGGCAAATCATTCATTGAATCCTTGCTCCAGATGCATTAAAGGCCAAAATTTTACCTGCTGCTGTTTCCCCAGTACCCATCACCATGAATGGCCCACAATAGGAACTCAAAAAATGCTTGAGTGGATAGTTGGATTATTAACACATGACTATAAAAATTATTATTATTTGGAGGAGAAAATGGTGGCAAAATAGGTGGGAGCAGAGTCCACTTCCCCCTACCCATGTGTGAAACCTTAGCCCAACTTCTGAGGAACACAGCAAACAGCCAACAGTATTGCAGCATATATGAAGATTGGAGACCAAAAATTGGAGAGGACATTGAAAAATCAGATGGTATGGAGAGTGCTTAAGGACAATAAAGTCCCTGGGATCAGCTTGGGGACCAGGATGGTTGCAGCCCCCCAGTCCAGGTCTGCTGCAAGATTCTTGGGAGAGAGCCAGGCTGGGAGGTATGAGAGGCCAGGTGCTTGTTTGGACTGGCAGGCTTGAAAAGGAGGAACCTTTCAAACAGAAAAAGGGAAAAAATTCTCCAATGGCTGTTTGGAGAATTCTCCCCATCAGCCCCCCTGCTTCCTGCTCCCCTACCCTCACCGCCCCTGTATGGTGCACATCAGATCCAAGGTCTGGCGGTGGCTGGTCCATGCTCACATCTGAAGCACCAAGGACAGAGCACCTCCCACCTAGCCCCTGTGCCCAGAGCCCTGCAGGGTTGAATGTCTATCTAGAAGAAAGGCAGAAACACCCCGCAGAGGGGAGCTGCAGGGCTCAGGGAGATGGCAGTACCCAGAAAGACTTGACTCAGTGGGGGGCTGAACTACCCTGAAGGGGCCCTGAGAATCCCTAGCATCTAGGACACCAAAGAGGAAAAAGGCGATGTATGCCTAATTGGTGCACATCAAGGACAGTGCAACTGGTGGACTAAAGGCCTAGCTGGGGCACAGAAGGGCACTGAGGAACTGGACTGGAGGCTGGACAACAGTGAAATGTGTGGCTCAGGAAGGGAGAAAAGCAAAACCAGTCCTTCCTTAGCCTGATGCACCCAGGAAGACCAGCAGAAATGGCTTCACCAGTTTAAAGCTAGCAGAAGGCTTTCAAAAAAAAAAAATCCTTCTTCCTTTCTTTCCTTCTTTCTTTTTTAATCCTTCGTTTTTCAATTTTAATTTTTAAAAAATTCCTTCTTCCTTTCTTTCCTTCTATCATTTTTATTCCTTCTTCTTTCCATTCCATTTGTATTCCTTCTTCCTTCCTTTCTTCCCTTTTTTTCTTCTTTTCCCATAGGCGAGACAATAAAACCTGGAGTTGTGAAAATATCAAAGTTAGACCCAAACAGGAATGAATCATCCTAACAGAGACAGTGAGACAAGTTTCACTTTGCTACTCCAGAGAACTTGCAAGGAAGGAGCAGAGAACAGCAATACATCTGCTGTTTAGTCTGTGTGAATGTTTTATTTCATCCATAATGACATGGACACTGCTGGCCAATATATGCATTAGGACCCAAGGAGGAACACACCAAGGCACATCATCATTACATTACCCATAATTAAAATGAAGGAGAGATTTCTACAAGCCGCAAGAAATAAGGGGACAGTCACCTACAAAGGAGTTCCCATCAGACTGGCAGCTGATTTCTCAAAAGAGACCTCACAGGCAAGAAGGGCTGGAAAGAAGTATTCCAAGTCATGAAAGGCAAGGACATACATCCAAGATTGCTCTATCCAGCAAAGTTTTCATTTAGAATGGAAAGTCAGTTAAAGTGCTTCTCAGATAAGGTCAAGTTAAAGGAGTTTATCATTGCCAAGCCCTTATTATATGAAATGTTAAAGGGACTTATCTAAGAGAAGAAGATTAAAAAAATATGAACAGTAAAAGGACAGCAAACTCACAGATATTAACAACCACACCTAAAACAAAAGGAAACTAAGCAAACAATTAGAACAGGAACAGAACCACAAAAATGCAGATCACATGGAGGGTTATCAACAGGAGAATGAGAGGAGGAGAGAGGGGGAAAAGGTAAAGAGAATAAGTAGCATAGACAGTAGGTAGAAAATAGAGACTGGGAGGGCAAGAAGGTATGGGAAATATAGAAGCTAAAGAACTTATGACACATAGACATGAACTAAAGGGGGGAATGTGAGTGGGATGGGGGAACAAGGTGGAGGAGAATGAAGACAGGAAATGGGACAACTGTAATAGCATAATCAATAGAATTAAATTAAATTAAAATAATAATAATATCTGTATAATAGGGATACCAGAAGGAAAAAAGAATAGCAAGGGATAGAAAACCTATTTGAAAAAGTAATGATGGAAAACTTCCCTAATTTGATGAGAGAAAAAGTCACACAATTCAGGAAATTTTGAGGGAGAGAGAGTCCCCCTCAAAAGGAACCCAGAGGCCCAATTGAACACACATCATAATTAAATGGCAAAATTCCAAGACAAAGAGAGAATCTTAAAGGCAGCAAAGGAGAAACAAGAAGTAACATACAAGGGAGTCCCAATAAGACTGGCAGCTGACTTCTCAGTGGAAATGCTCCAAGGCAGAATAGAATGTCAAGAATTACTACAAGTAATGAGAACTAGAGGCCTGCAACTGAGGTTACTTTACCCAGCAAGGCTCTCAAGCATGATAGAAGGCCAAATGAGGAGCTTCCCCATTAAAAGAAGTCAAAAACAATACATCTCAACAAAACCAGCTCTGCAAGATATGCTAAGAGGACTGCTTTAAGGAAAGGAAGGAAGAGAGAGAAAGAGAGAGAGAGAGAGAGAGAGAGAGAGAGAAACACAGGTACAAAAATGGCAAGGAATAAATACCTATCAATAATAACCTTAAACAGAAATGGATTAAATGCTCCAATCAAAAAACATAGAATAGCTGAATGGATAAGAAAGCATGACCCACACATATGCTGCCTACAAGAGACCCACCTCAGGACAAAAGACCTACACAGACTCAAAGTGAAGGGCTGGAAACAGATTTTCCAAGCAAATAGACAGGAAAAAAGCCAGGGTAGCAATATTCATATCAGACAAAATAGATTTCAAAAAAATGGCCATAAACAGACTTCATAATACTCAAGGGAGGAATCCATCAAGAAGACATAAACATTGTAAATATATATGCACCTAACATAGGACCACCCAAATACATAAAGAAAATCTTGTAGGAATTCAATAAAGATATTGACAGAAACACAATTATGGTAGGGGATTTTAACACCCCACTGTCAAAAAATGGACAGATCTTCCAAACAAAATATCAACAAAGATATTGTGGCATTGAACAATGCCCTAGATCAAATGGACTTAACTGATATATATAGAGAGCCCTTCATTCAAAAAAATCTAAATACACATTCTTTTCAAATGTACATGGAACATTTTCAAAGATAGACCACATGATAGGACACAAAACAAGCCTCAACAAATTCAAGAAAAGTGAAATCATACCAAGCATTTTCTCTGAACACAAGGAACTGAAACTAGAAACCAACCCCAAGGAAAAAGCCCAAACAAAATCATGGAGACTGAATAGCATGCTATTAAATAATGAATGGGTCAAGAATGAAATTAGGGAAGAAATCAAAAAGTTTCTGGAAACAAATGAAAATGAACTCACAACAACCCAAAACTTATTGGACACAGTGAAGGCAGTCCTGAGAGGAAACTTCTTAGAGACACAGGCCTACCACAAGAAGATAGAAACATTTCAAACAAACAACCTAATCCTGCACCTACAAGAACTCGAGGAACAACAACAAAGACAGCCCAGAGCAGGTAGAAGGAAGGAAATAACCAAGATCAGAGCAGAATTAAATGACATGGAGACTAAAAGCACAATTCTAAGGATCAATGAATCTAGGAGCTGTTTCTTTGAAAAGATAAACAAAATCAACAAGCCTTTAAGGAGACTCATCAAGAAAAAGAAAGAGAGAAGACCCAAATAAACACAATCAGAAATGAAAGAGGAGTGATTACAACTGACACCACAGAAATATAAAGGATTGTTAAGAAATCACTAAGAAAAACTTTATGCCAAGAAATTTGAAAACCTAAGTGAAATAGACAAATTTCTAGGAAATTGTAATCTTCCAAAACTCAATGAAGAAGAAGCAGAAAGCCTGAACAGACTAACAGCAGATGAAATTGAAGCAGTAATCACAACACTCCCAACACACAAAAGCCCTGGACTGGATGGTTTCACAACAGAATTCTGAAAAGCATTCAAAGAAGAGTGAACACCTATTCTTCACAGACTATTCCAAAAAATCCAAAATAATGGAAGACTCCCAAACTCTTTTTATGAAAGCAGCATCATCCTAATTCCAAAACCACATAAAGAAACAACAAAGAAAGAAAACTTCAGGGCCATATTGCTGATGAACATAGACGGTATAATCCTCAACACAATATTGGCAAACTGCATCCAACAATACATTAAAAAGATCATACACCATGACCAAGTGGGATTCACTCCAGGGATGGAAGGATGGTACAATATCCACAAATCAATGAACATATACATCACATAAAAAAAGCAGAGACTAAAATCACATGATCATATCAATAGATGAAGAAAAAGCATTTGATAAGATACAGCACCCATTTATGATAAAAACACTCAGCAAAGTGAGAATACAGGGAGGATTCCTCAACATAATAAAGGCCATATACGAGAGACCTGCAGCCAATGTCATATTCAATGGGAAAAAAACTAAAATCTTTTCCACTAAGATCAGGAACAAGACAAGGATATCTACTTTCACCATGTCTATTCAACATAGTATTGGAAGTTTTAGCCACAGCAACCAAAGAAGAAAAAAAAATAATAGGCACCCAAATTTGAAAGGAGGAAACAAAACCGTCATTGTTTACAGATGACATGATAGTGTATATAGGTAATCCTATGGACTCCTCCAAAAAATTACTCAAATTAATAAATGAGCTGGCAAAACAGCAGATCACAAAGTCAATGTCAAAAAACCAAAGGCATTTTTGCATACCAATAATAAAACATCACAAGTAGAAATCAGGAAAAAAATCCTATTTGATAGAGCAACAAGAAAAATAAAATACCTAGAAATAATCATACCCAAGGAGATAAAATCCTGTACTCAGAAAACTACACAACACTGAAGAAAGAAATCAAAGAAGACACAAACAAATGGAAACATATACTGTGTTCATGGTTTGGAAGAATTAACGTCATCAAAATGTCCATACTACCCAAGGCAATTTATATATTCAATGCAATACCTATTGTACCAATGGCATATTTCACAAACACAGAACAAACACTTTCAAAAATTTGTGTGGTACCATAAATGACCCCAAATAGCTGCAGCAATTTTGAGAAAGAAGAGCAAAGGAGGAGAGATCACAATACCAGATATCAAACTGTCAAAAGAGCCTGATACTAGCATAGGAACAGACACATGGACCAATGGAATAGAATAGAAAACCCAGAAATAAACCCAAGTCTCTATGGTCAATTAATATTCACCAAAGTGGTCAGCAGTAGAAAATACAGTGAAAATAGCCTCTTCAACAAATGGTGTTGGGAGAACTGGATAGCTATGTGAAAAAAGAAATGAAACTCACACACCAACTTACACCATACATAAAAATAAATTCAAGGTGGATAAAACATTTAAATATAAACTGTGACACCATTAAAGTCCTAGAGGAGAACATAGGCAGGAAAATCTCAGATATTTCATGCAGCAACATTTTTTACTGATATGTCCCCTAAAGCAAGGGACATAAAGGAAAACACTAACAAATGGGATCTCATCAAATAAAAAGCTTCTGCATGGCTAAAGAAAACAGTATAAAATAAAAAGAGAATCAACTGTATGGGAAAACATATTTACCAACGATACCTCAGACAATGGTTTAATCTCCAAAATATATAAAGAACTCACATGACTCCACTCTAACTACACAAGTAACCCAATTAGATCATGGGCAAAGGACTTGAACAGACACTTCTCCAAGGAGGACATACAGAGGATCCAGAGATACATGAAAAGATGCTCCATATCACTAGCTATCAGAGAGATGCAAATTAAAACCACAGTGAGATACCACTTCCCACTAGTCAGAATGGCCATCGTAAACAAAGCAACAAACAAGTGTTGGAGAGGTTGTGGAAAAAAGGGAACCCTAGTGCAATGTTCGTGGGATTGCAAACTGATGCAAACACTATGGAAAACAGTATGAAATTTCTTCAGAAAACAAAATGGATCTGCCTTTTGAGCCAGCAATTCCACTGCTAGGATTATGTCCTAAGAAACCTGAAACCCTAATCCAAAAGAAGCTATGCACTCCAATGTTCTTAGCAGCACAATTTACAATAGCCAAGTGTTGGAAGCAACCTAGGTGCCCATCAGTAAATGAATGGATCAAAAAGCTATGGTACATTTACACAATGGAATTCTATGCAGCAGAAAGAAAGAAGGAGCTCCTACCCTTCGAGACAGCATGGATGGAACTGGAGAGCATTATGCTAAGCAAAATAAGCTGAGCAGTGAAAGACAAATACCATATGATCTCACCTTTAACAGGAACCTAATCAACAAAACAAACGAACAAGCAAAATATAACCAAACACACTGAAATTGAGAACAGGCTGACAGTGACCAGAGAAGAGGGAATTTCAGGGGAAAGAGTGAAGGGTTTGCAGGAACAATTATAAAGGACACATGGACAATAACAGGGTGGGTGGAAATAGGAGGGAGTCTGGGAGGGCTGAGGGGTTGGGCTGGGGTTGGGGGGAAATGGCAGAAAACTATACCTGAACTGCAATAAAAAATATTATTATCATTTACTGGACACTTACTCTATACCCAGTTCATGGCTAACTACTTTACATATGGTTGTTGTACTATTCTTCCTGTTACCTTCAGGAGACAGAAGAAACATGGGCAAGCCCACAGGTGGATAAATACACTGAGAGGTCAGAGAAATCAAGTGAGTAGGACACAATGGCACACCCAGTCAACAGAGCCATGATTCATACTGGATTCCAATGTCTGTTTTGCCAAAGATTTTATCATGTAATTTTGAAATTTACTATGTAATTTTTATAAAATTGTAAAATTGTGATTTTTATCTAGTTGTAATTTTATCATTGTAAATTGTTATAATTATGTAATTGTAATTTTAATTCCAATTTTTTAAATTGAAATTATGTAATAGTGTAAATATTAATGAAATTTTGGAGATGGCCTTTACTATGTAAATTTTTGAATTTTGCAAAGTATTTAGGTGAGAAATAACTTCAATCCTTTAAAATCGTTTCCAGAAATTGGAAGAGGGTATATGCCTCCACCAGTCTTATGAAGCTAACATAAACTTCATGCCAAACTCCATAACAGAAGAAAGAAAAATTATAGTTGAATATCATGTATGAATGTAGATACAAAAATCTAAACAAGAAAGAATAACACTCTGAATCCAGTTATATAAAACAGGAAGGTACTGCATTACTAAATTAGTTATTGCAAATTGCTTTAATGTAAGAAAAATCAATTAAAGTAATTCATTACATTTAGAGAATAAAGCAAAATATCATTTATTTCATAAATGTAAAGTTGTGGTTGATAAAGTATAACATTCATTCATTACTTAAAATAAACACTATCAACAGACTAAAAAAAAAAAAACAGGACTTAAATGCACAAAAGGATACCTACAATAAACCTTTAAAAAATATCAAACATTTTTTAAGTTTAACATTTATTTTTAGCACAAAAATATTTGTTGATATACATTCTTTTTTAACATATTTTATTGATTATGCTATTACATTTGTCCCATTTATTTCTGCCCTTTAATTTTTTCCACCCTGTACCCCCCTCCCACCATCATTTCCCCACCTTAGTTTATGTCCATGGGTCATAAATATAAGTTCTTGGGCTTCTCCATTTCCCATACTATTCTGAACATCCCCCTGTCTATGTTGTATCTACCATTTATGCTTCTTATTCCCTGTACCATCAAACTTAATTGGGTAATATTAAACATTTGTCTTTGGAACACAGGCTGGGGACAAATGTGCCCACAATAACCATTTCCCTTTCACATTTATAGTAGAGGTTTTAGCCAATACAGGAAGATAAGAAATATATGTATGGCATAAGAATTTAAAAGGAAAGAGCAAAACTATTGGTATTGTGCAAAAACTGAAAAAATCTGTAAGTGATTGGAAGTTATAATACAGTACCACAATGCTGCTTATTGAAAAAAATCAATATGAAAAAATAATTGAATTCTTCTGTAACAATAACAAACTTCTAGTATATAAAATTTAAAAAAAGGATGTCCTCAACATAAAAATATAGGACAAACCATAGCTAATATCATACTCTACAAGGAAAAACTAAAAGTGTTTCCATTAAGACTGGAAACAAGACAGGGATGTCTACTTTTTTTTTAGGGATGTCCACTTTTACCACTCTTATTTAGTATAGTACTGGAAGTCTTAGCCATAACAATCAAACAAGAAGAAAAAAATAAAAGGCATCCAAACTGGAAATGATGAAGTAAAGTTGTCATTATTTGCAGATGATATAATACCGTATATATAGAACCCTAAAGACTCCACCAGAAACCCACTAGAACTGATAAATGTACTCAATAAAGTAGGAGGCTAGAAAATTAATATTCAGAAATCAGTTGAATTTTTATACATCAATAATGAATTATCAGAAAGAGAAATTAAGAAAACAATCCCATTCACAATTGCATCAAAAAATAAAATATCTAGAATAAATTTAACCAATGATGTAAAAAAAGTACTCAAAAAATTATAAGATCCAAAGAAACTGAAGAAGTTACAATAGAAGCATATACTGTGTTCATGGATGGGAAGAATTGACATTAAAATGTTCATACTACCCAAAGCAATCTATAGATTCAATGCAATTTTATTAAGATACCAATAGCATCCTTCACAGAACTAGAACAAATATTGCAAAAATATTTATGGAACCATGAAAAAATGAATAACCTCCGCAATACTGAGGGAAAAAAATAAAGTTGAAGGTATCATGCTACCTGATATCAAACTATACTACAAGGTTGTAGTAATCAAAATAGCATAGAGCAGATCCAAGACATCAGTGGAATAGCTGGAAGCTACCATAACCTCCTCCCAGCACCAAACTAGAATTATAACTAAGTTATAGAAAAGTCATCCTGAATAACCAAATGAAGACTATCTGGAGAGAAGCCTTACAACCAAGGACTTACAGAAGAAATGACATCACCACATCAAGACTGGTAGGAAGTATGGAGGCAGGAGAGGGCTGGCTGGACTCCCATGTGTAGCAGCTGAAGTTCCAGAGGTATATTTCAGCAGCCAGGGTGGGTTCTCCCTGAGAAGTGTAGGGTCTAAACCTTAAGCTGGGCTCCCCAGCCTAGAGCACCAAAACCAAGAAAGGTGCATATATAGCATCCAGTTGTAAAAAGCAATGCATTTTCTGAACTCCAGGAAGAGATGACTAGAGATACAGCCACCCTCTTAAAGGGCCAATGCACAAAATTTTGATTGTAGACATTTACCCTAGGCTCTGGTGGAGGGAGGACAGACTGAACTAGAGCCACATCAGGAGAGCCTGGATTTGGTGTCTGTTGGTAGAGAGCTAAAGGGTCAGCCACCAGGATCGTTGTGCTCTGTTATTCCCCTGACTGCTGAAGCTATCTTTCTTAGGCAGAACACTCCCTCCATGCAGCATCAGCCTGAGGGGAAGCAATAGCCCCCCACAAAGGAATCCCTTTCACCATACTCAGTGGGGCTTAAGCCCACTGAGAACAGCCAGAGGCTCTTTGAATGACTAAGACTAACAGGCAGCCTAAAGGCAGAGAGGATCTCTGGGTGCTTTGAGATTTTAACTGACCCTCTCCTGGGCCCAGTACAAGGAAAAGTCAGTCTTCCTTCATGTCTTGGTCCTTTCAGCATGCAACCAGGCCCAGCAGAAGAGCCACATACTATAGATTGCTGATACTTCCAAGACCAGTCACAGGAAGTGTCTGATACTGGCTAGCACTAGAGTCTTTGCAGTTCTACCTAATACAAAGAAACAAGCACCAAAAAAGCAACCAAATGAGAAGACAAAAAAGAGGCCCCCAAATGAAAGAACAAGAATATTCTACAGAAGAGCTAAGTGAAATGGAGGAAAGCAAGTTATCAGATATACAGTTCAAAGTAATGATTATAAGGATGTTCAGCAGCATGGAAAAGGAGATAGAAAACATAAAAAAGAATGAGTCACAAATAAAGAATGCAATATCTAAAATAAATTACATACTAGAAGGAATAAACAGTAGGTTAAATGAAGCAGAAGATTGAATCAGTGATTTGAAAGACAAAGTAGAAAACAATCATAAAAAAGGAAGAAAAAAGGAACTTTAAAAGATAAAGATACTTTAAGGACCTCTGGGACAACATGAAGCATAACAACATCCACATCATAGGGATATCAGAAGGATAAGAGAAAAAGCAAGAGATTGAAAACCTATTTGAAGAAATAAAGATGGAAAACTTTCCTAACCTGGTGAAGGAGAAAGACACAAAGTCCAGGAAGCACAGAGAGTCCCAAACAAGATGAACCCAAACAGAACCATACCAGGACACATAATAATTAAAATGGCAAAGCTTCAAACAAGGAAAGAATCTTAAAAGCAGCAAAAGACAGTTATCTACAAGAAACTGCACATATGAATGTTATCTGATTTCTCAATGGAAACATTTCAGGCCAGTAGGAAAAGCATGAAATATTCAAAATGATAAAAAGCAAGGACCTGCAACCAAGGCTACTTTACCCAGAAAGGCTATCATTTACAATTGAAAGAGAAATAAAGAGCTTCCAAGAAAAGAAAAGGTTAAATAATTGTGTTACCACCAATAGTATTACCACAAATGTTAACTAACTTGGAAGTAAAAAGAGGAGGAGGGAGAGGAGAAGGAGAAGAAAAAGAAACAGAGGAACATAGTTAAAAATAAAGTGGCAATAAATACATGCCTATCAATAAACACTTCAAATGTAAATGGCTTAAATGCTCCAATCAAAAGACATAATGTGGCTGAATAGATAACAAAACAAGATTTATATACATGCCATTTTTGAGAGACCCACCTCAAAACAAAAGATAAACACAGGCTAAAATTAAAAGGATGGAAAAAGATATTTCCTACAAATTGAAAGGGAAAAAAGTTGGGATAGCAATACTTACATATGATAAAATATACTTCAAAACCAAGGCTATAGTAAGATACAGAGGACACAACATAATGATACAGGAAACAACCTAATAAGAGCATATAACACTGGTAAATCTTTATGTACATAACATAGGAGTACCTAAAAAGTATGTAAGACAATTCTTGATGGACATAAAGGGAAAGATTGACAGAAATGCAGTCATAGTAGAGGATTTTAACACCCCATTAGCTTCAATGGACATATCTTCCAGACAGAAAATTAACAAGGAGATGATGACCTTAAATGACACACTAGATCAAATATATTAAATTTATATCTTCAGAGCATTTCACACCACAGCAGCAGAATATACATTCTTTCCAAGTGCACATGGAACATTTTCTAGAAAAGACCACAAAAAAGTCTCAATAAATTTAAGAAGATTAAAATCATAGCAAGCATCTTCCCTGACCATAATACTATGAAGCTAGAAATCACAAAAAGGAAACTGAATAATAACAAATACATGGATGCTAAATAACATGTCATTAAACAATGAATGGACTAACAATGAGATCAAGAAAGAAATCAAAAGATATCATGGAACAAATGAAAATGAGAAAACAACAATCCAAAATCTGTGGAACACACAAAAAGCAGTCCTAGGAGATAAATTCATAGCATTACAGGCCTATCTCAAGAAACAAGAAAAAGCTCCAATAAACAATATAATGTTACACATAAAGGAACTAAAAAAGAACAACAGACAAAGCCCAAAGAGATTATAAGTAAGGAAATAATAACGATCAGAGCATAAAAAATGAAATAAAGTAAAAAAATCAATACAAAAGATCAATGAAACAAGAACTGGTTCTTTGAAGAGATAAACAAGACTGACAAACCTTTAAAAGACTCACGAAGAAAAGGGAGATGACCCAAATAAACAAATTCAGAAATGAAAGAGAAGTAAAAACTGACACCAAAGAAATAAAAAGGATTGTAAGAAAATATTATAACAATTCTATGACAACAAATTGAACCTGGACAAAATGGAGAAATTCCTAAAACACAATCTTTTCAAACTGAATCAGGAAAAGTCAGAGGATCTGAAGAGACAATTTACAACTAGAGGAATTGGAGCAGTAATCAACAAACTCCCAACAAACAAAAGCCCTGAACCAGATGTCTTCACAGTTGAAATTTATAAACATTACAAGGAGAACTAACACTTCTCCTTCTCAAACTACTCCAGAAAATTCAAGAGGAGGGAAGACTCCCAAACTCATTTTATGATGCCAGCATTATCCTAATTCCAAAACCCGATGAAGACACAACAAAGAAAGAAAATTGTAAGCCAATATTCCTAATGAACATAGATGCTAAAATACTAAAAAATAAAATAAAATGCTAGCAAACCAAATACAGCCATGCATCAAAAAATCATACACCATGATCAATTGAGATTTATTCTGGGAATGTAAATTTCCTACAATATTCAAAAGTCAATAAATATGGTATACCACATAAAAAATGAAGGATAAAAAACCACATGATTATATCAATAGATGTAGAAAATGTATATGATAAAGTCCAGCACCCATTCTGATAAAAACTCTCAGTAAAGTAGGAAAAGAGGGAATACACCTCAATGTAATAAAGGCCATATATGTCAAACCCACTGCCAGCATCATACTCAATGTGCAAAAACTACAAGCATTCCCCTTAAGATTGAGAATAAGACAAGCATGTCCACTTTTATCACTCTTATTCAACATGGTACCGAAGTCCTGGCCATAGAGATCAGACAAGGAGAATTAAAAGGCATCCAAATCAGAAAGAAAAAACTAAAACAGTCATCATTTGCAGATAACATGATACTGTATATAGAGAACCCAAAAGATTCCACCAAAGAACCGCTGGAACTGATAAATGAATTTGGTAAAGTAGCAGGATACAAATTTTATATCCAGAAATCAGTTGCATTTTTATGTGTCAATAATGAACTTCCAGAAAGGGAAATTAAAAACATCAATGTGTGGTTTCCACTTGAACACCCCCTATTATGGACCTGGCCTACAACCCAGGCATGTGCCCTGACTGGGAATGTGCCCCTCACTGGTGCACTCAAACTGGTGACCCTTTAGTTCACAGTCTGGTCTCAATCCACTGAGCCACACCACCCAGGGCTCTAATGCCTTTTAATAGGGAATTGATTAAATAAATTATTTCCCTCCAACCAAGTAAATACTACATATACATTAAAAGAGTGAAAAATTCTTTTTGTAGTGATATGGAACAATCTCCCAGATTTAATATTAAATAAATAAAGTAGGGTACGGAACAGTGTGTATCACTATTTGTATCCTTCCCAGTATCTTAAGGAAACCTGGAGGTTGATTCCATCCACCTTCCTGGGATGACAGGGAAGATGAATGCTAGAAAATGAGGCTGATTCCACCTCTTCATGAAGCCACAGGTGCCCTGCAGCAGGTGATAGCCAAGGTGACTGCCTCCACCAATGCCATGCTCATGGAAGAAAAGAGATCTTGTAAATCAAGAACAAAGTTCTTTTTGAACCAAGCTGCCCCTGAAGCTCAAACCAAGGACCCAAGACACACGGGGACTGGTCTAGGCCCCAGTTAATGTCACCACCCAGTAGGGAACACTATCAGAAAAAGCAGATCATCAGAGTGGTGCTCAATCAGCAAAATCCTGTGGACCCACTAGGTCCGAGCCCAAGGAACTTAAACTGTCCTATCAGCTCACTCTATTCACCTACCGGGAATCTCTGGGTACAAGCTGGCTCCAGGAGTACTGGGTCCTCCTTACCTCTAAAACCTAGAACTACCTTCTTCCTACCTATCCAATGTTCAACAACTTCAAGGGGTGGGGGCTTTTTTTCTGTAAACCCTCAATAATGAGGAATATGATTCACTCCTCTTTTGAACTGATGGAAAAGGTGATGTAAAGATGGAAGCAGAGATTGGAGTGATGCTACCTCAAACCAAGGAGTACCTGGAGTCACCAAAAGCTGTTAAGAGGCAAGGAAAGATCCTCCTCTAAAGACTTCAGAAGGACCATGGCCATTGTGACACTTTGATTTCAGGCCTCTGGCCTCTATTTCTGTGAGAGAATTTGTTTCTGTTGTTTTCAGCCACCCAGTGTATGGTTATGTGTTACGGCAGTCATAGAAAACCATTACAGATCTTTAATAAATCCCCCCCCCCAATTAAAAAGTGCTCAGGCCTGTGAGCATGGCAAGATGGTGAAAAAAAAAAGAAAGGGAAATTAAGAAAACACACATTCACAATTGTTTCAAAAAGAATAACATACCTAGGAATAAATTTAACCAAGAATGTAAAAGACTTATACTCAGAAAATTATAATACACTGAGATAAATATTGAGGAAAATACAAATACATGAAAGCATATACCATGTTCATGGATAGGAAGAATTAACATCATTAAAATATCCATACTGCCCAAAGCAATATACAGAATCAATGCAGTTCCTATCAAGATACCAATAACATATTTCACAGAACTAGAACAAATATTTCAAAAATTTATATGGAACCACAAAGGCCCTTAATACCAATAGTGATCTTGAAAAAGAAGAACAAATTTGGAGGAATTACATTACCTAATATCAAACTATACTATAAGGCCATAGTAATCAAAAAGACATGGTACTGCCATAAAAACAGACATAGATCAATGGAACAGAATTGAGAGCTCAGAAATAAACTGACACTCTTCTAGTCAATTAATATTTGACACAGGAGGCTAAAACATAAAATAGGCTAAAGATAGTGCATTAAATAAATGGTGTTGTGAAAACTGGACAAATCTGTGCAAAAAAAAAATAAAACTAGACCACCTTCTTATGACACACAAAAGAATAAATTCAAAATAGATTAAAGACCTAAATATTACACTTGAAGCCAAAAAAAATCTTAGAAGAAAACATAGGCAGTAAAATTTCAGACATTTCTCATAGCAATATTTTTTTCTGAAACATCCCCTCAGGCAAAGGAAACAAAAGAAAACATAAAACAATGGGACTACATCAAACTAAAAAAGTTTTGCACAGCAAAGGACACTATCAACAAAATGAAAAGACAATCAGTTGAATGAAAGAATATATTTGCCAATTAAATATCTGATAAGGGGTTAATTCCAAAATTCTAAAGAACTTATCAAACTTTACACCAAAAACAAACAAACAACCAAATTAAAAAGTGGACCCTGCCTAATGTGGTTCAGTGGACTGAGCACTATCCTTTAAATGAAAAGGTTGCCAGTTCAACTCCCAGTCAGGGTTCATGCTGGGGTTAAGGTCCAGGTCACCAGTTGGGGGCATATGAAAGACAACCAATCACACATCAATGTTTCTCTTTCTCTCTTTCCCCTTCCTTTTTCTCTCTTTCTATAAATAAATAAATAAATACAATGTTTTTAAATAATAGGCAGAGAACCTGGATGGACAATTCTCCCTAGAGGACATTCAAATAGCCAAAAGCATATGAAAAAATGCTCAATGTCATTGTCAGAGGAATGCAAATTAAAATCACAATGAGATATCACCTCTCATCTGTCAGAATGGCCATCATTAGTAAATCAACAAACAAGTATTTGCGAGGATGTAAAGGTGAATTATTGTGCACTGTTGGTGGGAATGTAGATTGTGGTGCAACCACTGTGGAAAACAGTATGGAACTTTCTCACAAAACTAAAAATGGAACTGCCTTTTGAGCCAGCAATACTAGTGTTGGGATTATACCATAAGGATCCTGAAACAGTAATTCAAAACAACCTATGCACCCCAATGTTCATAGCAGCACAATTTACAATAGCCAACTGCTAGAAGCAACCTAAGTGCCCATCAGTAAATGGGTGGCTCAAAAAACTGTGCTACATTTACACAATGGCATACTACACAGCAGAAAGAAAGATGTAGCTCCTACACTTCACAACAGCATGGATAGAACTGTAGAGCATGATGTTAAGTGAAATGAGCCAGGAGGTGAAAGACAAATACCATATGATCTCACCTCTAAGTGGAACCTAATCTACAAGAAATAAGCAAAATATAACCAGGGACTTTGAAATAAATAACAAACTGACAATAACCAGAGCAGATGGGGGAGAGGGATAATAGGGAAAATGGCCATCAACAAACATGTATAAAGGACACATGGACAAATCAAAGGGGGTAAGTTCAAGGGTGGGAGGCAGGAATGGGTGTGGTGGGGGCCATGGTGGGGTGAAAATGGAGACAATTGTACTTGAACAACAATTTTAAAAAGTTTCATTTCTCCATGTGTTAGATTTCACATAAAAACATTTTAAAATAAAGCAATGAACCTATTAATATTTTGTGCCTATCCCCTGGTGTGATATGCAAGAGTATCTTTAGGGTATATAATGGGAGTAGAATTGTGAGGTCATAGGAAATGCAGTTCATACTTCCAACATTGTTCCCTAATTATTTTCTCAATTGATTGTGCCAATTTACACCCCACCAGCAGTGTTAAATTGTTCTCAACAAATCACTTCCTCAACAACATTTCATATTAGATTCTTTTATTTTTGTCCTCCAGAAAGTATAGAAATTAATCTCATTGTTATCTAAATTTTTAATGTATTGATTACAAATATCCCAGGGGATCTTTTCTTGTATTCATCTTTTTTATTTATTTAATCTTTGCATGTGGCTGGAACTATTTTTGAGTTGTATAAGAAAACCTTTCCTATGCCAAGGTTAGACATCCTATAATTTTTTGAAGAGTGTTTAAATTTTACAGTTCTCATTTTTATCTCATTCATCTAGAATTAAGTTCAAGTAGAATGTAAGATAGGAATTTAACTTTTTTCTTTTCTATATGAATACACCATTGATCCAATATCATTTACTGAATAATCCATATTTTACCCAGGGAACTGTCCTATGTCAAGTCTTCATATATTGATGGGTCTGTTTCTAAACTCTGTTCTTTTACATTGGTCTACTTGCTTATCTTTGTGCCCATATCACACTGATTAACTGTTATAATTTTGTGATAATTCTTGTTATCCAACTGATCAAGTTCCCCAATGTTCCTTTTCTTAGGAGTATCTTGACTATTTCTAGCTTGTAATATAAGATTTTTGTGGCTTGTTGGCAGCCCTTATTAAAATGCTTCTGGATTCTTATATAAGTGGCATCTGTGTCCTCTAGAAAAACAAATAATAGCTGACTTGGAATCCTCTTCTAGATGCTTTACTTGCTTCACTTGACTGGATCCTCACAACAGCCCTATGAATCACTGATATGCACAGGGCAGAGCAGTGGAGTGATGCCTATGGGAAAGTTAAACACAATACTAAGACTGATGAAGAGTGCTCTAATTTTTATCATCATCATGGCCCAGTAACTCTAAATGACATCAGGAAAAACAACTCCTCTAGGGAAACAAAAAATGCTTTGTCAATCAAAGTCCCAACAATGACTGCAATTACTGATGAATTTTAATTACATGTGTGTGTAAGCTTCAAATTGGCACATTTTTATTACTTATCCTCTTATAAATATTGTGTTGTAAATGGAAGTTGATTCAGAGAAATCTCATACAGTTGTCTCCCAACCCACACGAACTCAGCTACAGGCTGTACTGTACATGGGAGTTCCTAGACTCAGAGATATTTGAGCACACTTTGAGTCAGGCACAAATATGTCTCCAACAACTAGAGTAGATTGCAAATAAACCATGGTAGTTCAATGCTTACAAAGGCAAATAAGCAAAACTTGAGTTACATCAGTTACGTTATTTTATGTGAACATTATATGGAGTTTTCATTTGTGTTAAACATTCAAGACAATGAAACAGAAAACTACTATGAAGTTTGCAAAGTATGCAATTGAGTTCAAATCTGAAAAATTGTATGATTTGAACAATATCTGTAAAGTAGAGGTGACTCCTGAAAAAATCAGCTTAAGACGGCCTAGCTAAACACACCTCACCTCCTCACACAACCACATCAATTTTACAACTAAATTACAGAAGAGCCATCGCTCAGAAGTAGCAGACTTTGAGTTGAATGGAGATTCTGCAACCACAGGATAAAAGAATCCACATCCATCTAGACTGATAGGAAGGGCAGAGACATGGAGAACAGGCTGCTCCCACACCCATGTGCAGCAGGAAAAAAGGGAGGGATATCTCAAGAGCAAGAGGTCCCAGCCCAACACCTAGAGCCCCACCCAAGTTTCCAGTGCTGGGAATATATGTCCCATGGCTTCTGGTTGTAAAAAGCAGTGGAGATTGAGTCAGTGGAAGAAACTGCTGGATTTCCAGGCATTTCCTCTTAAAAAGACCACACACTGACTTACTCAGACTCACTTCCACTGAGTTCCAGCACTGGGACATCAGCATGAAAGGCACCAGTAGCATATGGGGAGGGACTGAAGTGTCTGGCATCACGGTGAGACCATGGGACAGCTTCCTTCCAGACACAACTGCTGACAGAGGCTACTGCTCCTCTTGTGAGCCCTCCCCTCACAGAGCCACAGAGTACTGTGGACACCATATCTGAGACTCCCTCACCTCACCCACACAGTTTTCCCAGCCCTGGTGATTCTCTGAGGCTCTGTCCAACCCAACTTAATGGGCGCAACATAGTGGTTAACAATCACTTTTCCATATCAATGACTTATTTTGGCACATGCTTATGATCTTCCTAAAGCCTCTCAAACAAGCAGCAGCTGGCCTCAAGAAAGCCCCCATACCCTGGGGGTAAGTGTCTCTAGGACTGGCACTAGCAGCAATTGGCCTTGGTGCACAGCCTGTCCTCATTAGAGCGCCTCCAAGCCCAGCACAAGAAGCAGCCAGCTGCATATTGCTTTATAGTTTATGCCAAGTGGCCCCAGACAGAACACAAACAGGCACCAGAGCCCGGATGAAATAAGCCTTGCTCTGTGGAGTGGGCCCCTGCACAGCTGGTCCTCTATAGCGGGCAGAGATTGCTGGTCAATGGTCACAGCCAGTCCTTGTTGCTGACTGACCTGAATACATCCCTACCATTGGCCTGCCAACAGCAATCAAGGCTCAACTACAAGAGGAGGATGTACTCAGACCATATGGAAAGTGCAACTTGAGTACCCAGCATGGGTGATAGGGAAGGTTGTGCCACTGGACCCCACAGGACACCTACTACATTAGACTACACTACCAAGACAGGGACTCATTGCAGCTCTACCTAATACATAGAAAAAAAAACACAGGGAAGCTGTCAAGATAAGGAGACAAATATAGCCCAAATGAAAGAAGAGATTAAAGCTCCAAAAAAAGAACTAAACAAAGTGTAGGTAAACAATCCTTCAGATGCTGAGTTCAAAACACTAGTAATCAGAATGCTCAAGGAACTTAGTGAGTACCTCAACAGGATAAAAAAGTTCCGGTCAGAAATGAAGGATACACTAATTGAAATAAAGAACAATTTATAGGGAAACAACAGTAGAGTGGAGACGCCGAAAATCAAATCAATGATTTGCAACATAAGGAAGAGAAGAAGAAAAAAAAAAAAAAAAAAAAAAAAAAAAAAAAAAAAAAAAAAAAAAAAAAAAAAAAAAAAAAAAAAAAAAAAAAAAAAAAAAAAAAAAAAAAAAAAAAAAAAAAAAAAAAAAAAAAAAAAAAAAAAAAAAAAAAAAAAAAAAAAAAAAAAAAAAAAAAAAAGCCCAACCAGAACAGCAACAAGAAAAAAGAATAAAAAAATTTTAAAAAAGATAATACAAGGAGCCTCTCAGACAACTTCAAGTGTACCAACATTCACACCATAGGGGTGCAAGAAAGAGCAAGAAATTGGAAACCTATCTGAAAAAAATAATTAAACAAAACTTCCCTAATTTGGTAAATAAAATAGACATGCAAGTCCAGGAAGAACAGCTAGTCACAAACAATATAGACACAAAGAAGCCCACAACAAGATACATCATAATCAAAATGCCAAAGATTAAAGATAAAGAAGGAATCTTAAAAACAGCAAGAGAAAAGCAGGTAGTTTCCTGCAAGAGAGTTCCCATAAGACTGTCAATTGATTTCTCAAAGAAACTTTGCAGTTTAAAAGGAATTGGCAGAAGCAAGAGAAGATGGTGGAGGAGTGAATAGAAGTCAAACTGACTTCCTTCCTGAACCAATCTAGAATTACAGCTCAGTTGTGGAGAAACCACCTTGAACAAACAACTGAGCAATAGCCAGAGAGAACCAGATAACTTTGGACATACAGAACCAGCTTCAGCACAACCAGTCTGGTAAGTAATGCAGTGGAGACTCAAGAGGGCTGGCTGGGTACCCATAGGTGGCAGCATTGATGGGATAATTAAATGGCTGGTTGGATCCCCTGAAGAAAGTCAAGGTCTCAACCCTAAGCTAGGATTCCCAGCCTAGAATGCCAGAGCCCAAAAAGTATACAGATAACAACCAGTGGAAAAAGCAGCAGGATTGCTTTATGCCTGAGACAGATGGGTGGACATGTAAGGGCTATTTAAAGGGCCAACAAACAAATTCTCATTTACAGCCACTTATCCAGGGCTCAGGCAAAGGCAGGGGTAGCATGGACTAGAGATGCTTGAAGAGAGACTGGGTACAAAGGCTTTGGGGAGAGAACTGAGAGAGTAGCCACCAGGATCCCAGTGCTGAGTCATCCACCAGATGGCAGCAGCCTTTGTGTTCAGGGAGACCACTCCCCTCTGAGCAGCAGTAGCCTGAGGGGAAGCAACAGCCCTGACCCAAGGAGAGTCTCTGCCCTGGCCCTTTGGTGCTTAAGCCTGCCTGCTGAGTTCTAGTGACCTGATAAAAAAACTGAAGGAGACAGCCAGAGACAATAGATCACTGGCAAAGGAGGGGCAGAGTGAACTAGAGAGACTTGAGGAGAGACTGGGGATGGAGGCTTTGGAGAAAACTGAGAAAGTAGCTGCCAGGATCTGGTGCTGAGCCAACCTCCTACACAGCAATCATCCTGCTCAGGCAGACCACTCCCCTCCAAGCAGCAGCTACCTGAGGGGAAACAACTGCTTCCACTCCAGGAGGGATTCAGCCCCACCCTACTATGCTTAAACCTGACTGCTGAGTGCAGAGGTACTATATTAACAATTGAAAGAGACAGCCAGTGACAGCAGATCACTGGAAGTAGGGAACAAGCTGCCTAAGGTCAGATGGGGTCAACATCTGACATCACCAAAGGCAGATCCAGAAAAAAAAAAAAACAGTGGTAAATACAAGATGCTGCCTATATGAAAGCCACTGTGGTCTCCTTCATGATTTGTGATATTTTCTTTCCTGCACAGCTTTATAACATTCATTTCTTGTCCAGCAAATCTGTATATAATAAGTCACTAGATTTTGTACTATAGTGTATTTCAATCGACATATTTTGCCCCTCCCTTCTCTTAGCCCATCTTACCTTCCTCTCTCTTTGCAATATTCTCATTTCTAATTTGGTTTTCTCTCTAGCTACAACTTGTTTCCTTTCTACACTCATACTATTTCTCTCCTGTCCAGACACTCAAAATAAATTCTCTTGTCAAGGGTCATTTCATATCCTTTTGCACAGCTTTTAAAATACTCGTGTTCTCTCTACACCTGTCACAAACACTGCTAGTTGGTTGTGGGTAAGGTAGTTGTTGTTGCATTGTTTTTCCAAGGTTATCTCTAGAGCTTCATTAATTCTGTATTTCAAATAACAAATTTTATTGGGCCCCTCCCCTATTCTTTTTTTTACTCAAATTTTTATTATGCCATCTTAGCCTGTTTTTTTTTTCTTTTTGTCTTTTTTCTATTTCTCTTCCATCCTCCCCTTTTATTTTTCTTTATTCTTCTTTTTTTCTTTTCCTTTACATTTCAAATTTTAATTTTTCATCAGTTAGTCTAGTTTTTGTCCCTCACTCTTAGTGTTCCCTCCCCCTCTATCATTACAAAATCACTTCACATTCCTTTAAATATCTGTTAGACTTTTTTGTGTCTTTTTTCCTGCTTATCCCCATACCACCTATATTAATTTTAGCTTGTTTGTTGTTGATAGTACTCTGGTAGATCTATCTCTCCAATTTGGCCCCTATATTTTTATTAATTATTTAATATTTTCCCTTCCTTTTTCTTTCTCTCTCTCTCTCTCACTTTATTTTGTTTTAAACTATTTTAATTTCTGATTAAGCTTAATATTATACACTTCCTTTCTCATACTACATTCCACACTCTTCATTCCCTTTCTTTATTCCCTTTCTTTACCTTGTCACCATCCATTGCTCCAACTCCCAACTCTTATTAGTGCTCTTCCCTCTACCCTCTCAAAATCATTTCTCTTTCAGTAGTTCATCTCATATCCATGCTCTTTTCTTATAACAGCCTTAATCTCATTATACTGTTATTAATACTGGTTCATTTGCTATTAATAATGGGATTATTGGGGGAGCTATATTTGCAGGTTGGGGTGCATTTCTTTGGCTCTGTGATTTTGTTCAGGCAGCACCTGCACAATAGCATATAAGACATGGTAGGCAAGTGGCCCTTAGTCAGCAAGCAACAGGAAAGGACCCACAAAAAAGCAACCCAACAAAAATCAAAACCCAATTACATCAGAAAAACAGCATAAAAGGCATAAAGGACATCCCAAGAACACCAAGTTTAGGTGATCAAGGAGACTGCACCACTATATCTCACAAATTTCCCACCATTGAAGTTCATACCACAAAGTCAGAAAGTCAAAACAGATCAATTTAAGAAACAGTAGCAAACAAGAAGAGTCCCACAAACAATGGGAAGACAAAGAAACTAAACCCAATCTAAAGAAAATGAGGAATCCTCACAAAGTATGCTAAATGAAAGAGAGTCAAGTCAACTATCAGATATTGAACTCAAAGGAATGATTATCAGGAAGCTCAATGAGCTCACAGAGAATTACCAGAAACTACAGGGAAACTACAATGAACTCACTGCAAACTATATCAATATGAAAAAGGAAACAGAAGCTATCAACAAAGGCAAAGAGGAAATGAAGAATACAATTTCTGAACTGAAGAACACAGTATAGGGAACCAAAAGAAGACCCGATAAAGCAGAGGATCAAATCTGTGAACTGGAGAACGAACAAGAAAAAAACCTCCCAAAAAGAGCAAGAAAAAGAAAAAGGACTGAAAAAAATAAAGAGGTGTTAAGGGAAATACAGGACAACATAAAATGGAATAATATCTGTATAATAGGGATACCAGAAGGAGAAGAAGAGGAGCAAGGGACAGAAAACCTGTTTTAAAAAGTAATGATGGATTAATATACTTAAAGAGGAAAAAAGTAATGATGGAAAACTTTCCTAATTTGATTAGAGAAAAAGCCACACAAGCCCAGAAAGCACAATCAAGAGGAACCCAAAAAAGCCCACTGTAAGAAACATCATAATTAAAACAGGAAAAATTAAAGACAAAGAGAGAATCTTGAAAGCAGCAAGGGAGAAAAAAGAAATAACATACACAGGAGCCCCCATATGGCTAGCAGCTAACTTCTCAACCAAAACATTACAAGCCAGAAGGGAATGGGAAGAAATATTCCAAGTAATGAAAAACAAAGGCCTGCAACCAAGATTACTCTATCCAGGGAGCCTGTCAATTAAAATGGAAGGACAAATAAGGAGCTTCATGGACAAAAGCAGCCTCAAAGAGTACACCTCCACCAAACCAGCTCTACAAGAGATGCTAAAGGGACTGCTTTAAGAAGAGGAGGGAAAACAGTGACAGAGAAAGGAGCAAAGCTACAAAGGAAGTAAAATGGCAATGAATAAGTACCTATCAATAATAACCATAAATGTAAATGGATTAAATGTTCCAATCAAAACACACAGAGTACCTGAATGGATAAGAAGACATGACTCACACAAATGCTGCCTACAAGAGACCCT
This sequence comes from Anoura caudifer, assembly GCA_004027475.1. NCBI lineage: Eukaryota > Metazoa > Chordata > Mammalia > Chiroptera > Phyllostomidae > Anoura > Anoura caudifer. Next base: position 65,446 of record PVKU01006318.1, read on the forward strand.
CCTCACAATAGAAAACCTACACAGACTGAAGTGAAGGGCTGGAAAAAAATATTCCATGCAAAGAAACAGGGGGGAAAAGCCAGAATAGCAATACTTACATCTGACAAAATAGATTTCAAAACAAAGACCATAAAAAGAGACCCAGAAGGTCACCTTATGATAGCCAAGACAAGAATCCATCAAGAAGACACATATGCACCAAACATAGGAGTACCCAAATACATAAGGAAAATTTTGGAGGACTTCAAGAAAGGTATAGATTATTTTTCTAGGGGATTTTATTTATAGTAAAGGATTTTAACACCCCACTGTCAAAAATGTATAGATCTTCCAAACAAAATATCAACAAAGATATTGTGGCATTGAACAATGCCCTAGATCAAATGGACTGAACTGCTATGTATATAAAACCTTTCATCACAAAGAAGCAAAATACCTATTCTTTTCAAATGCACATAGAACATTTCAAAGATAGACCATATGATAGGACAAAAACAAGCCTCAACAAATTCAAGAAATTGAAATCATAGCAAGCATTTTCTCAGACCATAAGGGACTAAAACTAGAAATCAACCCCTTGGGAAAAAAACTCAAAAACTAAAAAAATCATGGAGATTGAATACCATTCTATTAAACAATGAATGGGTCAAGAATGAAATCAAGGAAGAAATCAAAAAGTTTATGGAAACAAATGAAAATGAACTCACAACAGTCCAAAACTTATGGGACACAGTAAAGGCAATCCTGAGAAAGAAGTTCATAGCAATACAGGCCTACCTAAAAAACATAGAAATATTTCAAATAAACAACCTAAACTTATACCTACAAGAAGTTGAGGAACAGCAACAAAGACAGCCCAGAGCAAGTAGAAGGAAGGAAATCACCAAGATCAGACCAGAATTAAACAATATAGAGACTAAAGAAACAATTCTAAGGATCAATAAATCCAGAAGCTGATTCTTTGAAAAGATAAACAAAATTGACAAGCCTTTAAGAAGATTCATCAAGAAAAAAAGAGAGAAGACCCAAATAAACACAATCCAAAATGAAAGAGGAGTTATTACAACTGATAGCACAGAAATACAAAGTATTGTAAGAAATTACTACAAAGAGCAATATGCCAAGAAATTTGAAGGCTAGGTGAATTGGACAAAATTCTAGAAAAATATAATCTTCCAAAACTGAAGAAGAAGCAGAAAGCCTGAATGGACCAGTAACAGCTGATGAAATTGAAGCAGTAATCAAAAATCTCCGAGCACACAAAAGCACTGGACTGGATAGTTTCACAGGAGAATTTGACAAAAGATCTAAGGAAGAGCTACTCCTATCTTTCACAGAATTTTCAAAAAAATCCAAGAAGATGAAAGACTCTCAAACTCTTTTTATGAAGCCTACGTCATCCTAATTCCAAAACCAGATAAAAACACAACAGAGAAAGAAAACTTCAGGTGAATATAGTTGATGAACATAGATGCTAAAATCCTCAACAAAATATTGGCAAACTTCATCCAGCAATACATTAAAAAGTTTATACACCATGATCAAGTGGATGTGAGGATGGTACAAGATTCACAAATCAATAAACATAACACATCACATAAACAAAAGCAAAAACAAAAATCACATGATCATATCAATAGATGAAGAAAAAGCATTTGATAAGGTACAGCATCCATTTATGATTAAATACTCAGCAAAGTGGGAATGGAGGGAGCATTCCTCAACATAATAAAGACCATATAGGAGAGACCTACAGACAACATCATACTCAACGGGCAAAAACTAAAATATTTCCCACTAAGATCAGGAACAAGACAAGGTTGTCCACTTTCACCACTTCTATTCAACATAGTATTGGAAGTCCTAGCCGCAGTAATCAGACAAAAAGAAGAAATAAAATGCATCCAAATTGGAAAGTAGGAAGTAAAACTTACTGTTTGCAGGTGACATGATAGTGTACATAGAAAATCCTACAAACTTCACCAAAAAACTACTTGATCCAATAAGTGAATTTGGCAAAACAGTGGGATACAAATTTAGTATTCAGAAATCAAAGGCATTTTTGTACACCAACACCGAAATATCAGAAACAGAAATCAGAAAAATAATCCCATTTGATATACCAACAGGAATAATAAAATACCTAGGAATAAACCTAACTAAGGAGGTAAAAGACCTGTACTCAGAAAAACTACACAACACTAAGGAAAGAAATTAAGGAAGACACAAACAAATGGAATCATATACTGTGTTCATGGATTGGAATAATTAACATCATCAAAATATCTATATTACCCAAAGCAATTTATAGATTCAGTGCAATCCCTATTAAAATACCAGTGACATATTTCACAGATATAGAACAAAGACTTCAAAAATCTCTATGGAACCATAAATGAACCTGAATAGCTGCAGCAATTTTGAGAAAGAAGAACAAAGTACATGGGATCACCATACTTGACATCAAACTATATTACAAGGCCACTGTAATCAAAACAGCCTGGTATTGGCATAAGAACAGACATACAGATCAATGGAACAGAATAGAGAGCCCAGAAAAAAGCCGAAGTCTCTATGGGCAATTAACATTTGACAAAGGGGTCAGAAAGATAATATAGAGTCAAAATAGCCTCTTCAACAAATGGTATTGGGAGAGCTGGACAACTACATGCAAAAAAATGAAACTTGAGCATCAACTTACACCATACACAAAAATAAACTCAAGATGGATAAAAGACTTAAAAATAAGTAGTGACACCACAAAAATCCTAGAGGAGAACATAGGCAGGAAAATCTCAGATACTGTATGCAACAAAGTTTTCACCAATATGTCCCCTAGAGCAAGGGTAATAATGGAAAGAATAAAGAAATTGGACTTCATCAAAATAAAAAGCTTTTACATGGCTAAAAAAACCATTAGCAAAATGAAAAAAGAACCAACTGTATGGGAAAACATATTTGCCAATGATATCTCAGACAAGGGTTTGATCTCCAAAATATATAAAGAGCTCACATGACTCCACATGAGGAAGAAAAACAATCCAATTAAAAAATGGGCAAAGGACCTAAACAGACACTTCTCCAAGGAGGACATACAGAGGGCCCAGAGACATATGAAAGCATGCTCAGTATCACTAACCATCAGAGAGATGCAAATTAAAACCACAATGAGCTACCACTTCACACCAGTTAGAATGGCCATCATAAACAAACTGACAAACAATACATGCTGGTGGGGTTGTTTAGAGAAAGGGGATCCTAGTGCACTCTTGGTGGGAATACAAACTGGTGGAGCCTCTGTGGAAAACAGTATGGAACTTCCTCAAGAAACTAAAAATGGAATTGCCTTTTGATCCAGCATTTCCACTGCTGCGTTTATACCCTTAGAATCCTGAAACACTAATTCAGAAGAACTTATGCACCCCAATGTTCATACCAGCACATTTACAATAGCCAACTGCTGGAAACATCCTAGCTGCCTATTGGTAAATGAGTGGATCAATGAACTATGATACATTTACACAATCAAATACTACACAGCAAAAAGAAAGAAGGAGCTCCTACCCTTTGTGATAGCATGGATGGATCTGGAAAGAATTATGCTAAGTGAAGTAAGCCAAGCAGTGAAAGACAAATAGCGTATGATCTTACCTATAAGTGGAACCTAGTTAACAAAACAAACCATCAAGCAAAATATAGCCAGAGACATAGAAATCGACAACAAACTGACTGGTAACCAGAGGGGAGGGGAGAGGGAAATAACACGGGAAAGAAGGGAAAGGGATGTAAATGATCCTGAATGAGGGACCCATGGATGGAGCCAAGGGGAGTTGGTACAGAGGATGGAGATGGTCCTGGGTAGGGCAGGGGAAGGTGGTGGTGGGAAAATGGTGACAACTGTTTTTGAACACCAATAAGAACAGAAAAAAAAAAAAAGAAGGAATTGGCAAAGAAAATTCAAAGTGATTAAAAGCAAGGACCTACAATGAAGATTACTCTACCCAGCAAAGCTATAATTTAGAACTGAAGGGCAGACAAAGAGCTCCCCATACCAAAAAACGAAAAACAAAAAACAAAAAAACTAAAGGAGTTCATCATCACCAAACCATTATTACATGAAATTTGAAAGGACTTATGTAGCCCTGGATGGTGTAGCTCAATGGATTGAGCACAGGCTGCAAACCAAAGTGTCACCAGTTCAATTCCCAGTCAGGGTACATGTCTGGGTTGCAGGCCAGGTCCCCAGTGGGGAACATATGAGAGGCAACCACACACTGATGTTTTTCTTCCTCTCTTTCTCCCTCCATTCCCCTCTCTCTAAAAATAAATAAATAAAACCTTTTTTAGAAGGGGACATATATAAGAGGATCAAATCTATAAATAATTAAATGGCAATAAATAAATGTGCATCAACAATTGAATCTAAAAAGCAAAGTAAGCAAACAAGAACGGAAACAAAATTATAGATAATGAGAACAGTTTGATGGTAGCCAGATAAGAGAGGAGGTTGGGGGAATAGGTGAAAATGTAAAGGGATTAAAAATAACTAATTAGTAGTTACAGAATAGTCATGGGTATGTAAAGCAAAGTATAGGAAAGGGAGAAGCCAAATAACTTATATACATGACCCATGGATATGGACAAAGGTGTGGGGACTGCCTGAGGGAGTAGACGACCCTAGTGGGGAGGGGGCAAAGGGGAAAAAATTGGGACAACTGTAATAGTATAATCAATAAAATATAATTAAAATAAATTGAAATTTATTCCTGGGCTTTAAATATTCATTTTAGAACTAAAGAAAAATCAAGAAAATAATTACTAACTCTGATTGTTAGTGAATGATTTGAGTGTAATTTTGTTATATAGAAGAGGTGTCATCAAACAGACACAGCAGATGTATCTGAAGATGTGCTGCTGCTCTAAGGTAAGCATTCTTCCCACTTTCACAGGAGCACTCTATGATGGGGGACCCACAGTCCAAGCCAGACCCACAACCTTTACCAGAACACTCCACAGGCCCCATGAGACAGAGAACCAGACACACTGAAGGTGTAGGTTGTCCTAAACCAGTGGCAAGAACAGTTCTTGCCTATCAGGACAGTGTTTTGCACCAGTGAAGTCAGGGGGAAGTAACTTATACAAACACTGATCATGGCTAAAATGCCTCAGTATGAGAAGAGGAGGTCAGAGTCCAAGAAGACCTGTGGTAAGATGCAGTCAGCTGGAAACCTGTAACAGACCCTAGATCTCTGGGCTATTTCTGGTCTCAATCCATGTAGGGACCCCATTGCTTCTCCAAGACCGCATCTTTCCTACACAGCATTATTCTCTATCTGTAGCAGTCATGGTCACACCCTCCTCTAAGCACTCAAAGTCTGCAGAGCAAGGCTGCCTTCTGTAAATGCCTGCAGCTCTCTGTTCCCAGAACCATCTGCTCTAGCATCTGGAGCCCTCTCTCCATGCCCAGAATCAGTCCTCAACACAGAACAGTGGAGATTTGGTGGTGAGGTGCTCAGCTACCTTTGCTCTTCATGAGTAATGACACTAAAGTACATGTAGTATATTGTCTCTAAGAGTGTCACAGCAAAGCTGCTCAGTCAAGCACCTTGTACTGCTTGCCTTCCCTCCCTGTCTCACTTTCCCACACCTCAAGTTATTGCTTAGCATAGTCTTCTAACTAAGCTATTTGTGCTTGACTCCTTGTTTAAGGATCTGCTTCTGTGTATTCCCAACATAAGGCAATATTTTATAGATCCTTGTTCAGTTAGTGTTTGTGCCTAAAATGTAGTAGTTGCTCAATAAACTTTGCACTACACCAAAAAGCAACTCTTTGAGACTTATCATCTAATCTTTATCTGTGGTTCTATTTTGCTAAAAAAAAAATATATATATATACTGGCTAGAGGTACTTCCTTTGTCTGAATTTCTCATTCAATTTCTAACCTGGGGACAGCCTGACCTAATTCGGTGAGCTGTAAAAATGACCAGTTAATTACCCTTTGACCTCTGAATCTTTGCTTTGTGAAATAGAAAGTCCAGGGTATAGATATCTCTATAAACCCGAGCCTTCAAGGTTTTTGTGGATATTTGAATGGACATTACCTTATAATCAGGGATTTTTCTGCAGACCTTTCTGCAGCTTTTAATGTGCTGCTGTGCATCAAGGTTCACTGTGACAAGCATCACTGTACACAACACTTTTACAAAAAGATCACCAACCCCTGTCCCCAATGCTTTTTAAAATTCAAAACATCCCATTAGTAGTGTGTGGATTAGTATTTCACAGAAGGCTGGTGGGGAAAGGTTGCATGTGACAATTTTACATCAGTATGTCTCTTTAGCATCTGAAATTGAGCATGGCATCAACCCCAGAGATCCTCTGCCACTGTACCGTCATGTTTCAGTTTCCTCTTTACTGGCAGTCTCCCAGTAAATGCCACACTCTTTCTGACTGTGACATTTGTTTACATGACTCACTGCTGGGTAAATCCTGATGGGAGCAAAAATGTTACACCCATGTGGATTTTGGACTCCATCATTTCTGGGATTTTCAGCATCACTGTAAAGAATAACTCATGACATGGAGATACAAGTGGGATTTTCTGTTCCCCGTTTTGCACTTCTTGTTTGTTTATTGGAGTTTCTCAGGTATAGTGGCAGGAGCATTACATTTCAATTCAGAAGACTTGTGATTGAAAACTCTATATCAATACTGTGTTGCCTAATGAAGCCACATAATCTCTATAAATCTTTGTTTTTCATTTTTTAATTTAATGTTTTATTTATTTATATTTAGAAATGAAACCAATAATCATATTTAAGGGTACTATTTTGCATATGGATATCATTATTGCTTTTCAGAGTTACACTTCTAATGAACAAGCATAAATAAAATAATTAAAAACATTTATATAGATACAGAATTAGTATTACATATAATGTGCATCCTATTCTTCTCTCAAAACTTTGAGCAAAAAAGTGCACATTACACATGGCAAAATATGGTATATTCTTTTCTAAAAAATACATTTTATTGTTTATGCTATTACAGTTGTCTCATTTTGTTTTCTCCCCTTTATTCCCCTTTACCCTGTACCCCTCTCCCATGAGCATTCACTACCCCACTTAGTTCACGTCCATGAGTTGTACATATTAGTTCTTTGGCTTCAACATTTCCCATACTATTCTTGACCTCCCCCTATTTTCTACCTACCATTTAGGTTTCTTATTCCTTGTACCTTTACCCTCATCTCCACCCCACACTCCCCAATGATAACCCTCCATATGATCTCCATTTCTGTGATTCTGTTCCTGTTCTAGTTGTTTGCTTAGTTTTTTTTTTTGAGGTACAGTATTTGATAGTTGTGAGATTGCTGTCATTTTACTATTCATATTTTTTATCTCTTCTTGGATACGTCCCTTTAACATTTCATATAATAAGGGCTTGGTGATGATGAACTCCTTTAACTTGACCTTATCCAGGAAGACTTTATCTGCCCTTCCATTCTAAATGATAGCTTTGCTGGATAGAGTAATCTTGGATAGAGGTCCTTGCCTTTCATGAATTTGAACACTTTTTTCCAGCCCCTTTTTGCCTGCAAGGTTTCTTTTGAGAAATCTGCTGATAGTCTAGTAGGCACTCCTTTGTAGGTAACTGTCTCCTTTTCTCTTGCTTTTAAGATTCTCTCTTTGAGAATCTTTTAAGATTCTCTTCTTGTCTTTAATCTTGGGTAATGCAATTCTGATGTGCCTTAGTGTGTGCTTCCTTGGTTCCAACTTCTTTGGGACTGTCTGGAGCTTCCTGGACTTCCCTATTTCCTTTGCCAGATTGGGAAAGTTCTCCTTCATTATATTTTCAAATGAATTTTCAGTTTGTTGCTCTTCCTCTTCACCTTCTGGTGCCCCTATGATTTGGATGTTAAAATGTTTAAAGTTGTCCTAGGGGTTCCTAAGCCTCTCCTCATTTTTTTTGAATTATCGTTTCTTCATTCCATTCTGGCTGAATGTTTATTTCTTCTTTCTTCTCCAAATGGTTGATTTGAGTCCCAGTTTCCTTCCCTTCACTCTTGGTTCCCTGTACATTTCCTTTATTTTACTTTTTCATAGACTTCACAGTTTCCTCTATTTTGTGACCATACTCAACCAATTCTGTGAGCAATCTGATTACCAGTGTTTTGAACTGTGATTCTGATAGGTTGGCTATCTCTTTGGGCTTAGTTCTATTTTTGGAGCTTTGATCTGTTCTTTCATTTGGGCCATATATTTTTTGTCTCAGCTTGCCTGTTATGTAGTAAGGAGCAGAGCCTTAGGTATTAACCAGGTCAGGGCAAACCACATTGCTGTGTTGTTGTGGTGCTATATGTGGGGGAGGAATCTGAGAGGGAGCAATGCCACTTGCTTGGTTTTCCCCTGGCTTTCAGCCACTTCCACCGCTACTCATAAGCAAATTGGCTCCTTCTGGTGCTGATTCACATGTGGGTGGGTTTCTGTACATTCTAGGACCCTGTGGCTCTCTCCAACAAACTCTCCTGCAAGGCTGGGAGTTTCTCCCACCACCATAACCCCCAGGTTTTTACAGCCAGAGGTGTTGAGCTCATTTATTTGCCTGTTCTGGAACCCTGCATTGTACCATATGTCTCACTTCCCAGTTATTCCTCCCAGTTTATCTGCACTCAATTCTGGGAATGCCCTGCCCACTAGCCAGCACCTCACCCACCAATTCTTCAGTTGCTGCCTTGTCATGTATCCTCTCCACCCCTCCTACCAGTCTGAATGAATGTTTCTTTTTTAACTCCTTGGTTGTTGGGCTTCCATACAGTTCAATGTTCTGGCAGTTCTGGGTTTTTTTTGTTTTTAAATTTGTTGTTATCCTTCTTTTGGTTGTGCAAGGAGGCAAAGTATATCTATCTATTCCTCCATCTTGGCCAGAAGTGCTTCTCTAAATTGCTTAACCTGTGTTAAGATTCAACGCTGTGTGATTGCAGGAAGGAGGAGGATATAAAGGAACTAAATGGTAATGAAAAATAATACAATAAAACAAATTTTTAAAGAATCAAGATTCTGCATAAGAATATCAATTTTTAAATTCTTTTGAAAAATTCCAAAGAGCTGATATCAAAAAAATAAATCTTACATTTTTTAATGGGGAAATGAGGTAAACAGACACTTACCAATCAAGTTATGCAAAAAGCCAATAAGCCCCCTGAAAAATGCTCAGCTTCATTAGCCACAGGCAAATACAAAATAAAACCATGATGATATACCACTACACACCTATTAGAATGACTGAAGCCAATAAAACTGATAATACCGAGTGCTGACAAGAACACAGAACAATTGGAATTTCTTACATAAACTGTTGGTAGTTTTATCAGGTTAAATATGCCCTCAACATGTGACCCAGTTTTTTTTTCCTTTGGTGTTTACTGTAGAGTAATGAAAAATTACATTCACACAAAAACATACAAAAATTTCATAGATTTGTCCATAATCACCTGGAAATAAGCCAAATGCTCTTCCATAGGTGAATGTAGAAACAAACTGGTCCATCCATAATAACTACTCAGTAGTAAAAAGAACAAACTGGTAATACACCCAATAACATGAGTGAATCTCAAATTCCTCGTGCTAAGTAAATAAAGCCAGAATCAAAACAGTGCATTCTATATTATTCCATTCATATGACATTCTGAAAAGCCTAATCTGAAGATCAGTGGTTGCTAGGGGATAAGGTGGAGGGAGATTTACTTGAAATGGTCATGAGGGAATTGAGGAGTATGATGAAACTGTTCTACACCTTGATTTTGGTGGTTGTTACATGACTACTGCATGAACATGCATTGGTCTAAAACTCATCAAACTGTACACTAAAAGTGAATTGTGCTGTCAATACCTTATACATCAATTAACCTGATACTTACATGTATGTTTATATATTGCCCCTAAGCACACCTTCTGTGTGGCCATAGTTGGCCAAGCAAGGTAAAGCTGGGACTTTGGGCATGGGAGCTCACCTCTCTCACCTTTCTTATTTGAGTTCCCCTTAGCAGCACCAAAGATCAAGACTTGGGTGCAAGCAGTCTATTTGGTAGTAGATCTCTGAAAGCAGGAGTTAAGGGAATGAGACAAGGAGAGAGGAAAGCCGATAAAGGATGGGTTAATGATCTGATCAATCCAGACTTGGGGTGGGGAAAGAAGGGTATCCACTGGGCATGGCCCCTTTGTAGAACAACCTCCTAATTGTTCACTTGCAGGACTGGAGTTTGCCATATCTATTACTGTTGCTGTCCATGATATAAATAACACCACAGCTGGGCTGGGTCAGGCAAAGATCTATCTGCTTAGGAGAAAAAGTAGAGTGTGGCAGCAGGCCTGGCAAGTACTTAACTGAGCAGGGCAGGTATGGTCAAAATCAGAGGTGGTCTCTGTGGTATGACAGCCACAGAGCATGTGTCACACATCCTTCTCAGAAGAGCTCTTACCCTCATTCTCCTGGCCCATTGGTGCCCCACCCAGCCCAGGAGGTTGTAGGAATTCATTGCTGCTGCCAGATGAGATGAGACAATTGTTCATGATATTATTTATATGTATTGTATTATTAAATATAACAATAAGGAGGAGAGATGAAGGGAGAATACTGGAAAACTTCATTTCTACTTCTGAGTCTTCCAACAACCAGTTCTCAGACCTTGAGAGAATCGTTTCAACCAAAATGGGTCTCAGTAAGCTATCTGGAGCCTGTGTCCCTAAATAGCTGTCATTCCATCCCATCTCAAAGAATCTCTCCCCCTGCAAAGCAGTCACTTCAGGAAGTCTGAAGAGAGATTATTAAATTCACTCTGAAGACAATTTCCAAAATGTTTTGAGCCTTCTCTGATGGCTATACATAGAGCACAAAAGTCATGCTGAAGTACAGTTGTGAGGGTGGCAAGTCTATTTTGGCTAGAGGATGGTTAGAGGATCTCTCTCTCTCTCTCTCTCTCTCTCTCTCTCTCTCTCTCTCTCTCTCTCTTTCTCACACACACACACACACACACAAACCAGTGCTTCCTGATACTTTTTACAACTTCCAGTCTCCTAAAGCAATCTGTGACCATTACCCTAGTATACAGTAACAGAAAAAAAAAAGATATTTTTCTGACTTTTGAGCCTCCAGAGAACACAAAAGGATCTGGAAATGACAAAATATCTTGCATTGTACATCAGGATGAACTGAAATAAGGACCCCTGAATGGAGAAAGGAGGAGGGTGATTGAGATCTTGGGTGCCCAGATGGATCCCTAAGAGGGGACCTGAGCCCTGCCCTGGTATGAGGGGTAATAGTAATCTGAGAGAGCTTTCAGGGTCCTGGAACAGAAGGAGGATGTGTTCCAGCCCTAGGAAGATTCCCAGGAGGGAGCAATACCTGCTGGGAGTAAATGGGCAGACTTAAAACAGCCTGACCACAAATGGCTGAGTGGTGCCAGGCCTGAGATGGTTGCAAAGACTTCTCATGCCCATATGCCATAAAGGAACAACAGAATGAGCCCAGGGGCTCACATGGAGCCAAAGGGTAGGAGAGAGAGATGGAACTTGGGCCAAGAATGAGGAATGATTAAGCATTAACCCCCTTGTATGGATGACCAGCAGGAAACAATGACATTGCAGGAAGTACCCAAAGGCTACATGAAAAACCAGTGTAGCCTGTATCTCACCAGCCTCAGTATCATAAAAGCCCTGATCTTAGGATCAAGACTTGGGTCACCAGGAATTTCTCAAGACTCTGAAATTAAGCTACTACCACCAATGGTGTGAGGGTCCAAATACAAAATAAATGAAGTTGTAAGAAATACACTCTATTTCCTGCATACCTAAGCTTGTGGATTGAGTGCCTACCTGTTGTAAGTCTTGTATGTTTGCAAAACGAACATCTGATTTGTGGTCACACAGTCTTCCTTCAGCTAGACAGTAAGAAGTTTGTTGAGAAAGTACATCAGGCAATCATATTGTGTGACTAGATAACTTCAATGTATACCAGTAACTCAGTTCAACAACTCTGAGAGGCACTGGTAGAAAATTCAAAGTTGAAGACAAAAGGTCTATGCCATCATGGAGGGAGCATGGAAAAATAGAAGGAAGAACATCCTAATGTATGATGAGAGGGGTCTTGACCTTGGGAGAAGAAAAACATTAAATTTCATTTGAGAAAAAGACTGGTGTCCTGTCTTTTTCAGGAGGTAGTGATTGAGATGGACTTGGGAAGATGGAGAAGATTCTCAGGTCCAGATTACAGGTAACAGGAAAAATTAATTCTGACAGAAAGGGAAAGCTAAGTGTGTCCCAGAGTCAGCCACGGGACAGCATTAAGGTGGAAACTCAAAAGATTTGGGCCAGGCTCCTGGAGTTTTGCAATTAGATGAGGACCTTTACCACGTTCTGCTTATTATTGATGTTGGGAGAGCCAGGAAGGGCTCAGGGAGGGGAGCAACATAAGCAGGCCTCCCTTTTAGAAAAGACTTTTAAATCCTCTTTCTTTAGGCATTACTTCCTCTCCTCCTTCTCTTCCTTCACCCACTTCCTGCTCTTCCAGGTGGGTGGCTATGATAGTTTCTGAACTTTTTGGGCCTCCAACCTTCAACTCTTTTTCAAGATCAAGCTTGATGCCTAAGGAAACCCTTGGGACTCATTTCCACAGAGGGAAAGAAAAGAGGGTTAAGGACCATCTTAAATATTGCCATATTTAATGAGTCAAGATTAAAAAGGATCAGCAAAGTAAAAAGAAAAAGTGCTATGGGATAATAAAACAATAACAAAGGCAAACAAAATTGCTTTGAACTGAGAATGACTGTTTTTCTTTTGGGTTAAAAACATGCAGTTTTGTTTAGATATACATAAGGGTCAACCCAAAGGTTCTGATTCTTTGATCATATGGAAAATTTTTTATAGCTTCATATACTGTGCCTAATGCCAAAAGCCATCCTAATTTGTGCCAGCTTTGGTCTCTGAGGGCCATGGATGAGTGAACCAGAGGAGAGGAGGGTTTTCATGGGTTTCTTTTTTCCAGTGAGGGGCAGAAAGTATTGTGATGAAGATTCCCCAAAACTCAAATACCCTTTCCTTTCACTCTATGTCCCCTGACCCCACTCCTATAATTATAAGGAGAGCGAGACACACCATGCTGCCTCTTTTCAGTAGGCTCATTCACTCTGAAAATTTCAGCTCGAGTTCAAAATTATTTCTGAGTTCTGAAGGGCTCCATCCTGAAGGCCTTTTATCTAACAGCAGGAGACCCAAGGAGACAAAAAAGACCCCTTCAACTGTATTGTCTGGCTACTGGACCACCTGCCCTTATGGCCTGGCAGGTTTCAGCCTCAGAAGTGAGCAGGGACTTGTATCTGTCCTTGCACTGGACCAACACCAGGGCTTCTGAACAAGTTCTTTGAGGTCAAAGACTCCTGATGTACAATTGATCACATACACTGCTGAGATCTCTGCATTCACTTCCTGTGAAAATTATTAGAATATTTGCATCGAAATCACAACAGTATTTGACCTGACAAAAGAGGCATGAAAAACAAATACAACCATTTGATTTTATTTAATTCTGCATTTCTGGGATTTTAGAACCTGAGAAAGAAGTAAAAGGAGAAAAGCAGTTCTAGATGCAGCTTAAATTTTAAAGATTATACTACTCAAAAAGCAGCCTTATTGGGGAAAAATAAAGGATAAAACCATACTAGATGAATTTAATGTAAGTGGGATGCTTTTATGGACTCATTGATGTTTTCATTGTTCAGCCTGAATTGCCCATATTTTTCTATTCATTACAGACAATGAGTTCTTGTGACATTCTGGCATACATTATGGTGGAGGAAAAACACAACCTACTTTATTTGTTCCATTTTCTGCTTTTAGACAGAATAGAAATGTTAACATGCTTAACATTTGTGACTTCTCTTACACTGACCTTGCTTCACTTTTCGGTTATCTTGAGTCTCTGTGAGAGTAGACCATGCTTGCAGACAAGAGACGGTGCATACTAATGCAGGCTCCTGAACTGGCCTGCTGTGTTTCCTTCACTGCACTCTCTCTCTCTCCATTCATTCTTTTAAAGACTTTTGCAGCATACAGTCTCTATTATAATTAAAATTATCACAACTGTCCTTCAGACAAGAGTGTAAGGCTTTTGACTACATGAACCAGTTCAAGGAAAATCTCCCAGGAGTCCAGGACATGAAGATCACATCACATTGTTGAACCTCTTTCACATACATTCAATTCCACTTGGGTTTAAAGCCAGCTCATTCCTATAACTAGATGGATTTCATTTACATTAATTGATAACACTATAAATGTTTAATTTAAAGTTCACACCTAAGTTGAGAGCCATATAAATAAACAATTTCAGTTTCATGGGAAGAGTAGGAGGAAAGCTACTCTTATCTTTTTAAAAACCCTGTGCAGCATAGACCAATGGAACAGAACAGAGAGCCCAGAAATAAACCCAAGTCTCTACAGTCAATTATTATTTGACAAAGGAGGAAGAAGCATAAAGTGGACCAAAATAGCCTCTTCAAGAAATGGTGTTGGAAGAGCTGGACAGCTACATGCAAAAAAAAAAAAAAAAAAATGAAACTCGAGCCAACTTATATCATACACAAAAATAAATTCAAGGTAGATAAAAGACTTAAATATAAGTTGTAACACCATAAAAGTCCTAGAGGAAAACATTGGTGGGAAAATCTCAGATATTCCACACAGCAACATCTTCACGGATATGTCCCCTAAAGCAAGGGACATAAAGGAAAGAATAAACAAATGGAACCTCATCAAATTAAAAAGCTTCTGCATGGCTAAAGAAAACAGCATTAAAATGAAAAGAGAGCCAACCATATGGGAAAACATATTTGCCAGTGACACCTTGGAAAAGGGCTCAATCTCCAAAATATGTAAAGAATTCACACAACTCCACTCCAGGAAGACAAACAACCCAATTAAAAAGTGAGCAAAAGACTTGAACAGACATTTTTCCAAGGAGGACATATAGAGGGCCCAGAGACACATGAAAAGATGCTCAGCATCACTAGCCATCAGAGAGATGCAAATTAAAACCACAGTGAGATACCACCTCACATGAGTCAGAATAGCCAACATAAACAAATCAACAAATAAGTGTTGGAGAGGTGTGGAGAAAAGTGAACCTTAGTGCACTGTCAGTGGGAATACAGACTGGTGCAGCCACTGTGGAAAACAGTATGGAATTTCCTCAGAAAAATAAAAATGGAGCTGCCTTTTGACCCAGGAATTCCGCTGCTGCGATTATACCCTAAGAGCCCTGAAATACCAATCCAAAAGAGCCTATGCACCCCCATATTCATAGCAGCACAATTTATAATAGCCAAGTGCTGGAAGCAACTTAAGTGCCCATCGGCAAATGAGTGGATCAAAAAACTATGGTACATTTACACAGTGGAATTCTACACCGCAGAGTGAAAGAAAGAGCTTATACCCTTTGTGACAGCATGGATGGAACTGGAGAACATTATGCTAAGTGAAAAAAGCCAGGCAGTGAGGGACAAATACCATATGATCTCACCTTTAACTACAACGTAATCAACAAAAGAAAAAAAAGGAAACAAAATACAACCACCATCATTGAAATTAAGAACAATCTAACAATAGCCAGAGGGGAGGGGGGAGGGGACAGTGGGGAGAAGGGTTTTCAGGAACTACTGTAAAGGACACATGGACAAAACCAAGGGGGAGGGTGTAAGCAAGGGAGGGAGGGGGGTTTGGAGGGGGTGGGGGGAGCAGTGGGGAGAAAATACAGACAACTGTAATTGAACAACAGTAAAATAATTTAAATTTTTAAAAATTAAATAAAAACCCTGTTCAGGACTAGAATTTGCAGCAGAATGGCCATTCCATCTCAGTAGCTTGCTTTTCCCCAACAGTATGAATGAATTACAGAAAAATAAAATATGCTCAAACTTGACATTTTTTAAAAAAGGTAATTTCCACCTAGTAATAATACATTTTTCCTTTTCACCTATATTTTATATTTCTATACTGTAGCAAACTCACCACCACCACCCTAGAAAAGAGAGAGCATATTATACAGACAAACTACAGACTTGAAGAGGACCTGGTTCCCTTGAGGACACAGGAGGCACAGATGAAGATGGAAGGCTACAAAATTTACACCATATGACTGTTCAAGTAGGTTCTGTCTTAAGCTGGGTTCTCAGCACAACTCAGCTACCATCATGAACTTAGAAGTTCTCATAAGGCTCTAAATGGGACCTTAAGTGTAAATAAGAATATTATTCAGCCTTAAGAAGGAAAGCAGACATTTTGATACATGCTACAATTTGGATGAAACTTAAGAACATTATGCTAAGTGAAATAAGCCAGTCACAAACAGACAAATAGGTTCCACTTATATGAGGTACCTGACATCATTAAATTCATAGAGACAGAAAGTAGAAGTTTAGGTGCTGGGACCTGGAGGAGGGACAAATTTGGATTTATTATTTAATGGAGACAAAATTTTGGTTTAGGATGATAAAAAAGATCTGGAGATAAATGGGATTGATGGTTGCAGAGCAATGTGAACATTCTTAATGCCATAGAGTGTACATTTAAAAATGCTTAAAATGGTAAGTTTTATGTTACATGTATTTTATCACAATGCATTTTTATAAAAAATAAACAGGAGTGGTAGCCAGCTACAAAAAGGTATTTTCAACAGCATTTATGACAGCGCCTGAATTCCAAGCATGACCATTTGTTCCTTAGGGATGAAATACAGCTCCAGCTTCAAAAGTCACTTCAGCCTGTAAAAGTTGCCAGAGCCAGAAAATGAAACCTATAAGAGTGAGGCTGGATGGTGCTACCTCATCAGGGTCTCTCTCTGCCTTCTCTGGCCCCTCTACCACTCCAACCCAGGGGCCCTTGACTTCCAGCAGGTTTCTGTGCTACAGACACACCAAAGCCCAAGGTGACTTTTTCAGCAGCTCACTAGAATTATTATCCATCAACTACACAAACAAAATGGGACAATTGTGATGAATTCAAAGTTAACTGGTAGTAACCCAATTATAGGAGAAACATCCCATTATATTCACAGTCCTGACCACACTGAAGGGGAGGGATCATACTCGAAGGTAAGGCACAGAGGCTAGAGTCTTTGGGACCACCATAGAATTCTGCCTACTACAACCACTGGTGACAGGAGATATTGAGGGGGGAGTTCAGTATCATTGTGGGGGAATTCAGTATCACCCACTATATGGAAGATTGAAAGTGGCTTATACCCTAAAACCTAGGTATTATACTTAAAATTCTTTTTAAAAAAAAATATTGATATCACCTGTAATAACTTATCCCAACAATATAATTTAAAATATATACACCAATGTATATGTAAAATAGTTACTGCAATGTTGGTTATAAAAGTGGAAAATTGGAAACCAACTAAACATCTATCAGCAGGGGACTAGTGAACTAAATGATGGAACACTGTTTTTAATGCCAGCCTATGTTTGATGAGATAGAAGTTCATCCTAGAGATATAGTCAAATGTAAAATCAGCCTACAGAGCAGTGGATACAGAATAACTTCATTTATTTTATTTATACATATTTGCTTATATCCATGCATTTAAAAATCAAGAAACATACATATGTATCAAATCATTAATAGTTGTAATCTCTGTTGGGTGGGATTGCAAAAGTGCCTTTGTCTTTTACTTTATACTTTCATATTATTTAAATCACTTTCAATAAGCATTTTACTTTCTTATAATTAACAGCAAACATTAAGCTATTTCTACTTTGAGGAAAAAAGTAGGGAATCTTAGGGAGGATATTATTTTTTCTTTTGGTCACTAAAGTTCCAGTCCAACTTGTCTTCTCTCCATCTTCAGCATTTCATACCCTGTCAAGCAATATTAAATTGAGTATCCTTTAAGAGAATAAAATTTGAGTTTCTTGCTGATGCAAGACAACTCCCTGAAATACATCAAACATGTGTAACTATAGAACATTTAGAATAATTTACACTCAAAGTAAAAGACCATAATATATATTTCTACAACAATATGGTGATAATCTCAAGCTAAACCAAAATCATTTATGCACTACAAATCTATTACTTGCAGTTTCTGATTAATTTACTTTTGAAATGTGTTTATGCCTTCTGCTAAAACCATCAAGCAGTTCATCTTTAAGAAAAGGAACACTGGCTCTGGTGATCTATATGACACCAGCAAATCTATATGATTTGTCAATGTGTTGTTACAGTTAAGTTATTCCACACCAAACAATGCTAATACTCTGAAATAATAGATTTCCACCTTGCTAGAGTATTAGTTTCCAAAATGTGGCTGCCTTTGCATGTTAAGAATTAATACAACCCACCAGGTACTTCTCATAAGCTAGCCTCCCAAGTTTTCATACACAGGGTGTGTGCTGGTCAGTCAGATCTGTTTCATCCAAATAAGTTTTACAGAATAGTCATATTTTGGGAATATCAAATAAAGTGTATATGACCTTCATATGTGCAAGATGGCAATTCTGACTCTGTAAGCAATGGAAATTCAAGATCCAGACAAGCTGCAGCCATCCTCCAGGAATCTCCTAACAAGAAACTCAAACAGTTCAATGATGCAAACAGTGTCCTGGAAATCATCTATTAATGGTCAATATATGAATACTGCATCTGAAAAAATCTCAATTGTCCTCACTTTCTCTGTGATGAGGAGCCATACTTGACTCCATCAGAATGATGGAATCCTTTCTTGGGGGGGCACCATCTTGTTTAATTGCAAGTCTACATTCTATCCTTGACCTTTCAGTTTGTCATTCAGGCAGACTGTAAAATAACAATAGTACCAGGGCACCATCTGTTCCACCCAGGCAGGTGTATCTGCAGTTCTGCTCAGCTCCCTGAGGAAGGTGGGGGTAGGCAGGTTAGTGTCTCAGCTTCTATTTGGTTTCCATCATCAAAAGTGCATTCTGAGTTTCTTCAGAGTATGGTTTTGTGCCAGGTACTTGTATGTCATTGTGCGC
The DNA here is from genome assembly GCA_004027475.1 of Anoura caudifer. Classification (NCBI taxonomy): domain Eukaryota; kingdom Metazoa; phylum Chordata; class Mammalia; order Chiroptera; family Phyllostomidae; genus Anoura; species Anoura caudifer. The sequence goes on from PVKU01006318.1 coordinate 84,495, forward strand.
CACTTTGGAAGATGGCAAGCTGACTACATGTGTCTGTGCAGGGAAAAAAAAAAACAGCATTTTCACCTGAAATATGCAATTTAATTAAGCTCAGCCCTAAACAAGGGCTACATCTGCTCCTGGTGAAAAATCATTTGTGCCAGAGAGGTCAGAGGCTCATTCAGAGAAACCCTTTCCTTTAGGTTTTGGCACTTTTCTGGGAGACCCCCACCTTAGTGACAAGCCAGAAGGAGAGTAAAAGTCTGGCCAACTTTAAAAACAATTTGAAAGCTAACAGGTGTCTCAAGGTTCTCAGAGTTCTGTACTTCTCCTGTACTTTTTAAAGAAACATGTCTGGCCAGGAGATGTCATGCAGTAAGAACATGAATTCCATAAAATGGCAAAAAAATATGAGTTCCTTAAAAATGGCAAAGAGGGACATTCCAATGATTATTTAGTTATTAAAGAAAGGCAATCTAGAAGATAAACTTTTTGGTTTATTTGGCTAATATCATTTGAAGCAACCAAGAGCAGGTTTGAAATTTCCTGACAGGTTTATTTTATCATAAAAATTCATATGAATTTTGACCTCTGTAATTTATGTGTAATTTTCATTTCAAATATGTAATGTAAGGGGAAATGAGGGAGTCCCTTACCTGTTTTGTTGCATATCTGACATGATGCTATATTTAGACACATCTTTGGTTTCTAGAAAGTGAGCCCCCAGTGAAGATGACTGGCATGTAAATGAGCTACATTATTGACTGAGAAGTGGATGTATAGGCAAATGCCTTAGATCAGAAATGTTTTAATATACTAAAGTAAGATTTTTAACCCAGAAATTCTCCTTCTTGAAAATTATTCAAAATAAATATTCTTGTATTAGTTTAAATAGTGATACATTCAAGGATTTTGGGGGGTGTAGAATTTAATATAGTGAAAATTTGGAAGTAATTTAATGTACCTCACTAGGAAGTAAGTTAAATCAATTGTAATGCTGTGATGCATTGTTACTTTTGGACATTATGCAGTCATTAAAAAGAATGAAGGAGACATCCAAGATGATGGAAGAATAAGTGGAAGCTACACTAATCTCCTACCAGGACCAATCCGGAGCTACAACTAAATTGTAAAGAAATCAGACTGGGATGGGAGAAAAAGGCAGAAAACTGTACTTGAACAACAATTAAAATTTTTTTTTTTAAAAAGAAATCATCCAGAATGAACAACTAAACAATAGCAGGAGAGAAGCCTTATAACCATGGACAGATAGAAGAAACAGCTTCACCACAATGTAACTGGTATGGAGTGCAAAGGAGACATGAGAGGGCTCGGTGGGTTCCCACAGGCAACAACTGAAGTACCAGAGGAATATTTAAGCAAACAGGGGTGGAAAGTGTTCCCCGTAAGAAGTGTGAGGTCTAAACCCTCAGCTGGGCTCCCCAGCCTACAACACCAAGCCAGAAAAGAACCCATATAATATCCAGCTGTGAAAAGTTGCAGGGTCTCTCTCTACTAGGGACAGATGGCTGGAGTCACAGAGAGCCTTTTAAAAGGCCAATGCATAAAGTTTCATTTGCAGCCACTTACCCTGAGCTCCAGCAAATGGCAGGACATAGTGGACTACAGATACTTGAGGACAGACTGGGACAATGGCTTTGGGGAGAGAACTGAGGGAGCAGGCACCAGGATGCCAGAGCTGAGTCATCCCCCATACTACAGGAGCCATCTGGCTCAGGCAGACCACTCCCCTCCAAGTGACATCAGCCTGAGGGGAAGCAATAGCCCTGCCCACAGGAATCACTCTGCTCCACCCTGTGGTGCTTAAGCCTGACTGCTGTTTACAGAGAACTAGATTAACAACTGAAGGAGTCAGCCATAGAATATAGATCCCTGGTAGTTTGGAACAGGCTGCCTAAGGCTAGAGTGGGACACCATCTGACATCACCAGAAGTGGATCCAGAAAAAAAAAATCAGTGCACCTACACAGCAGCATACAAAACATGGTGAGTAGAGTGACTCTCAGTCAGCCAGCAAGAGGGAAGGGTCCATTAAAGAATGACCCAACAACAATCAACACACAGTTACAACTAGAGAGCCAATGTAAATGGTTTAAGTGCATCCCAAAAGTATCAAGTTCATGATAGCAAACAGACTGCAGCACTGAGACCTACTGATCTCCTACCATAGAAGGTCACACCACGAAGACAGGGAGTCAAAGGAGAAAAATCTAAGAAACAGAAACAAACAAGAAGGGTGCCCAAAATGGGGAGACAGAGAAACAACATTCAGTCAAAAGGAAAGGAGGAATCCCCAGAAAGAGTGCTAAATATAATAGAGACAAGTAAACTATCAGACACTGAGTTCAAAATAATTGTTATAAGGAAGCTAAATGAGCTCAATGAGAACTACAAAGAACTACAAGGAAGCTGCAAAGAACTTACTGCAAACTACATCACATGTAACAGGACATACAAACTATCAACAAGAGCCAGAAGGAAATGAAGAATATGATTTCTGAATTGAAGAACACAATAGAAGGAATTAAAAGCAGGCTAGATAAAGCAGAGGATCAAATCAGTGAGCTGGAGGTCAAGGTAGAAAAAAAATCCCAGGCAGAGAAACAAAACAAAAAAAGACTCAAAAAGAATGAAAAGGAGTTAAAGAAGCAGCACAACAACATGAAATATAGTATATAAGTATCATAGGAATACCAGAAGGAGAAGAGGAGCAAGGCATTGAAAACCTGTTTTCAAAAAGTAGTGACAGAAAACCTGTTTGAAAAAGTAGTGACAGAAAAAGTCACCCAACTCCAGGAAGCACAGAAGGTCCCAATCAATATGAATTCAAAGAGGCCCACTCCAAGTTACATGATAATGAAAATGGCAATCTCTAAAGACAAAAAGAGAATGTTAAAGGCAGCAAGGGAGAAACAGCTAATAATATACCAGGAACCCCCAATAAGTCTATCAGCTGATTCCTCAACAGAAACACTACAAGCCAGAAGGGGATGGCAAGAAATATTACAACTAATGAAAAACAAAGGTCTGTAACCAAGACTACTCTACTCAGCAAGGCTCTCATTTAAAATGAAAAGAGAAATGAGTTTCCCAGACAAAAGAAGGATAAAAGAATACACCAAACCAGCATTGCAAGATATGCTAAAGGGACTGCTTTAAGAAGATGAAGAAAGAGGAGAGAGAGAGGAACATAAGAACAAATGGAAAAATGAAATGAGTAGGTTCTTATCAATAATAACCTCAAATGTAAATAGGTTAAATGATCCCATCAAAAGACATAGGGTTGCCAAATGGATAAGAAAACATGACCCTCAAACATGCTGTCTATGAGAGACCCACCATAGAACAAAAGATATACGTGGACTGAAAGGGAAGGAAAGGAAAAAAATATTCCAAGAAAAAGGACATGAAAAAAAAACTGGGGTAGCAATATTTATACCAGACAAAATAGATTTCTAAACAAAGGCTATAAAAAGAGACAAAGGACAGAGTTATATAATACTTAAGGGAACAATCCATCAAGAAGCTATATCCCTTGTAAATACAGGGTCTGGCACAAATAATGCCCCCTTTTTATTACAAAATCTTTTATTACAAAATCTTTTATCACAAATTCATAAGCAAGTAATTGTGTAACATAACAATATCATACTCAAGCACACCATATGATATTTTAGGTGAAATGTTCAAATTAAAACTATAAATTATTACACTCATATTATCCCCTACAAACCATGCTCACATAGGTATTACTTCTGCCAGACCCTGCATATATGTACTGAATGTAGGAGCACCAAAATATATAAGTAAAATATTGGAGGACATCAAAAAAGATATTGACAGTAATGCACCCATAGTATTGGGATTTTAACACCCCATTGTCAACAATGGGTAGATCTTCCAAGCAAAAAGTCAACAACAGCCCTGGCTGGTGTGGCTCAGTGGATTGAGTGCCAACCTGAAAACCAAAGGGTCTCTGGTTCAATTCACAGTCTTGGGCATATGCCTATGGTGTGGCCAGGTCCTCAGTAGGGGGCACACAAGAGGCAACCACAAATTGATGTTTCTCTCCTTCTCTTGCTCACTCCCTTCTTGGATCACAATGTCTTGAAACTAGAAACCAATCTCAAGGAAAAAAATCCAAAAACATTCAAACTCATGGAGATGGAATAATATGCTATTAAATAGTGAATGTATTAACAATGAAATCAAAGTTGAAATCAAAAAGTTTCTGGAAACAAATGAAATGAATATATGACAGCCCAAAACCTATGGGACACAGCTAAGACAGTCCTGAGAGGGAAGTTCATAGCAATACAGTCCTGCCTAAAAAAGAGAGAAACATTTCAAATAAACAGCCTAACTCTGCAGCTACAAGAACTAAAGGAATATCAAAGAACAAAGCCCAGAGCAAGTAGAAAAAAGGAATAATCAAGATCAAAACAGAATTAAACGACACAGGGACTAAAACAACAATTCAAAGGATAAATAAATTCGGAAGTTAGTTCTTTGAAGAGATAAAAAAAATTAACAAGCCTTAAAAAGACTCATCAAGAACAAAAGGGACAACCCAAATAAAATAAAATCAGAAAGGAAAGAGGAGAAATATCACAGAAACACAGAGGACTGTAAGAAATTACTACAAACAACTATATGCCAAGAAATCTGACTATCTGATGAAAGGGGCAAATTTCTAGAAACATATAATTTTTCAAAATTGAATCAAGAAGAAACAGAAAGCCTAAACAGACTGATAACAATTACTGAAATTAAAGCAGTAATCAAACAAACTCCTGGCACACAAAGCCCATGGACTAGACAACCTCACAGATGAATTTTACCAAACATTTAGGAAAGAGCTTACTCTTATGCTTCTCAAAATATTCCAAAAAGCAATTAAAGAAGAAGGAACTTTTCCAAACTCTTTTTATGAAGCCAGTATTATCCTACTGCAAAACCAGGTAAAGACACAACAAGTAAAGAAAACTACAGGCCACTATCGCTGATAAACATGTATGCTTAAATCCTCAACAAAATATTGGCAAACCACATCCAGCAATACATTAAAAAGATCATACAGCATGATCAAGTGGGGTTCATCCCAGGGATGCAAGGATGGTACAATATTTGCAAATCAATAAATATAATACATCACCTAAACAAAAGCAAAGACAAAAATCATATGATCATATCAATAGACACTGAAAAAGCATTTGATAAAGTACAGTATTCATTTATGATTAAAAAACTCAGATAAGTGGGAATAGAGGGAATATACCTCAACATAATAAAGGACATATATGAAAACTCTACAGCCATCATCATACTCAAAAACTAAAAGCTCTCTCCCTGATATCAGGAACAAGACAAGGATGTCTCCTTTCACCACTTTTATTCAACATAGTAGAACTTCCAATTCCAACATTGGAAGTTCTAGCTACAGTGATCAGAGAAGAAAAAGAAATTAAGCATCCAAAAGAAAAAGCATCCAAATTGGAAAGGAGGAAGTAAAACTGTCATTGTTTTCAGATGACATGAGAGTGTACATAGAAAACCCTATAGGCACCACCAAAAAAACTACTCTACTTAATAAGTAAATTTGGCAAAATAGTGGATACAAGTCAATATTCAGAAATTGAAGGCATTTTTATACATCAACAATGGAATATCAGAAGCAGAAACTAGGGGGAAATCCCATTTACTATAGCAACAACAACAAAAAAGTACCTAGGAATAAACCTAAGCAAGGAGGTAAAAGACTTGTACTCAGAAAACTACAAAACACTGAAGAAATTAAGGAAGATACAAACAAATGGAAGCATATACTGCATCCACGGATTGGAAGAATCAACATCACTAAAATGTCCATACTACACAAACCATCTATAGATTCATTGCAACATCTATTAAAATACCAATGATAAATATCACAGATTTAGAACAAATATTTCAAAAATTTATATGGAACCAAAATGATCCCAAATAGCCTCAGCAATCTTGAGAAAGAACAAAGTAGAGTAATCACAACACCTGATATCAAACTATACAACAAGGCCACTGTAATCAAAACAGTCTGGTTCTGGTGTTGAAAGACAAATATCATATGATCTCACCTTTAACAGGAGCCTAATCAACAAAACAAATAAACATGCAAAATATAACCAAAGGCACTTAAATTGAGAACAGGCTGACAGTGACCAGAGGGGAGGGAATTTCAGGGGAAAAGGGTGAACAGATTGCAGGAACAAGTATAAAGGACACATGGACAATAACAAGGAGGGGTGGAAACAGAAGGGGGGAGGGCTGAGGGGTGGGCTGGGATGGGGTAAAAAGCAGAAAACTCTGCCTAAACAACAATTAAAATTTAAAAAAACACAGTCTCGTTCTAGCATAAGATCAGACACATAGATCAATGGAACAGAATTGAGCCCAGAAATAATCCCATGTCTCTATGGTCAATTGACAAAGGGGACATAAAATGGAGTAAAAATAGCCTTTCAACAAATGGTGCTGGGAGATCTGGAATGCTACATGCAAAAAAAAATTAAACTAGACCACCAACTTATACCATACACCAGAATAAATTCAAAATGGATAAAAGGTTTAAACATAAGCCATGGAACCATGAAAGTCATAGAGAAAAACATAGGCAGTAAAATTTCAGATATCCCACCCAGCAATATTTTGACCAATACATCCTCTAGGGCAAGGGAAATAAAGGAAAGAATAAACAAATGGGACTACATCAAATTAAAATCTTCTGCACAGCTAAAGAAAACATCAGGAAAATGAAAAGGGAACTGATCATATGGAAAAACATATTTTCCAATGATACCTCAGACAAAGGTTTGATATCCAAAATATATAAAGAACTCATGGGACTCAACACCAGGAAAACAAACAATCCAATTAAAAAATGGGCAAAGGCCCTGAACACACACTTTTCCAAGGAGGATGTATAGAGGGCCTAAAGGCATATGAAAGGATGCTCACCATCACCAGCCATCAGAGAGATGCAGATTAAAACCACAATGAGATACCACCTGACACTGGTTAGAATTCAACAAATAAGTGCTGGCAAGGATGTGGAGAAAGGGGAACCCTAGTGTACTGTTGGTGAGAATGCAGACTAGTGCAGCCACTGTGGAAAACAGTATGGAACTTCCTTAAAAAGCTAAAATTAGAACTGCCTTTTGACCTGATGATCCCACTGCTGTGATTATGTCCCAAGAATCCTGAAACACCAGTTCAAAAGAACCCATTCATCCCAAAGTTCATAGCAGCATTATTTATAATAGCCAAGTGCTGGAAACAGACTGAGGGCCCATCAGTAAATAAGTGGATAAAAAACTGTAGTACAGTTACACAATGGAATACTACAGAGCAGAAAGAAGGAACTCCTACCCTTTGCAACAGCATGGATGGAACTAGAGAGTATTATGCTCAGTGAAATAAGCAGGCAGCAAAAGGCAAATACCATATGATCTTGCCTATAATAGGAACCTTATGAACAAAACAAACAAATGAGCAAAATAGAATCAGAGGCATAGAAGCAAGGAACAAACTGTCAGGGACCAGAGTGGAGGCAGGTGGAGGAAAAGGGAGGAAAGAAGGAGAATGATCTAGGTAAAGAACAAGTATAAATGACCCATGGACATGGACAACAGGGTGGACATAGACTGTGGCAGTAGGTAGGCAGGGCAGGGCAGAGCAGTGGGGAAAAATTGGGTCAACTATAACAACAATAAATTTAAAAAAAAAAAACAATAAAAGACATACTAAGATCCTTAAGTTATATTGGTAAATTTAAAATAGGCAGACAGATTGATGATATTGTATCCTATAATATATAAAATGTTATATAGATATAATAGATGTGACTATATATTCATAATATGTATGTGTAACTGTAAACCCAGTACTATCTATATGAGGTTTTACGCAAATTAGAAAAGTCATTCTCTTCAAAGCACTCCCACTTTGGGGGGAAAATGTCACAATAAATTTAAAAATCTGAATAGAAAAGTGCTTTTTTCTTTCTTTTTAAATTATTTTATTATTGTTCAATTACAGTTGTCTGCATTTACTTCCCACTACTCCCCACTACCTCAGCCATCCCCACCTTCTTCCCCTACTTCCACCCCCTTCCTTGGTTTTGTCCATGTGTCCTTTATAGTTGTTCCTGAAAACCCTTTTCCCCTTCTCCCCATTATTCCCTCCCACCTACCCCCTCTCTGGTTACTGTCAGATTGTTCTTAATTTCAGTGTCTCTAGTTATATTTTGCTTGCTTGTTTGTTTTGTTGATTAGGCTCCAGTTAGAACCTAAAGAACCTAATGATGTCTCATATGGTATTTGTGCCTCATCACTTGGCTTGTTTCTCTTAGCATAATGCTCTCCAGTTCCATCCTTTTCCTTTTGAAACTATTTGGAAAGCAATATCCTAAATAGTCATGACTCTTTTAGAAATTGATGTCCTAAATGATAGTCATGGCTCCAATGAAGCTTTAATTGAGTAAACCTAATCAGAACCCCAGTCAATTTCAACATGTCACCAATTAAAGAAAGGTAGCATTCCAACAAAGGGATGGGCTTGCTCAGATCAGGAATAAGGAATCACTTTCCCCACTCCAAAGAGGGAGTCCAGGTTGCTCCCTAGTATTAGAACACAGCCTAACTGCACACTGTTTGTCCTCCAAAACTGTACAAGAATTCCAGAAATTTCAAGATCCTAGAATACTTATTAAAATGATCGATTATCATTACCATACTATAATGACTTTGGAAGGATATGGACAAATATATTCTAGAAATACTTCCAACTACAGACTGAAACCAAAAAATTGCATTAGCTCTAAATTAAATTTTAATTGTTATAACCATAAAATATGATTCTTCAAGGATTTGTTATAATATAAATTTTTACTCTTAAAATATTGTAGGCTAGAAGTGAATAAAATAAATATTTGTTCCAAAATCCCAATAATTATTTACAGTGTGGGCTGTAAAAATTTTTTTAAAGGTTTGTACATTTTAAAAAGTAGTTGGTGTTGATGAACTTCATACCATCTTTCTTCAGAAAAATCAATAAGTGGGCTTTAGACTCATAATTCATAAACCACCACAGTTTTCTTTCTCCCTCCATTGTCTCGCATGAAATCTCAGACTCTTCTGCTATTATTTTCGAAATCAGTATGTATTAACTACCCAGAGGAAAAGGCCATGGGGACATGTTTCAATATTTATCAGCCTTGGCTGTTGGAACATCTTGTCACTACATGTCCTTCATGCTGCCCCAAAACAAATTTCCTTTCCTTCTGATCACATCAGAGGTGGAAAGCCAAGTCCCACTCTTCCTGCTGGTGGTCTTTTATATACTTGGAAATCATTAATAAGTTTCCATTTCTTCCTCAGGAAATAAACACCTACCACAATAATGAGAGCACGGGTACATTTTATGTTTTCTGTGTATGCTCAAAAGCATAAGATGGGAAAAGTAACCCACCTCCACCCTCCATAACAAAGTAAGAGGCATCTGTTGTGTCCAGCTGGAAGGAATAGTACTGGATGCTCACCTGGACAAACAGTCCCTGTAAATCTCAAGGGACATTCTACATATGCATCCTTTTGGGGTTTATCAATATTGATGCTGTGTTTACAAAGTCTCTCTTTCCACCTGTAGTATGCCATATGTAAACACTTCTGCGATCCTAAGTGTGGCCAGAAAACAATATATCTAGTTTTCTCCTCATATACAGCAAACATTCATTACTGCCATAAGAAGGCCAAGACGGTCATCATAAGTTTTCCACATGAAAACCATGGCACTTCACCTAAACGATCTTCCAGTTCTGCAGACTTGGGACAAGAGAAAAAGCATGTTCAACATCTGGCTATAAACAACTCCTTTGCTCTAACAATGAAGTGGTATTTCCCTCAGGATGGAAACACATGCTGGGGAGAATAAACAAACCTCTGAATGCTATCTGTAACAGCTCCATCTGCTGGTTCTGAGATAATGTTACAGATCTGACAGCTGGACATCGATCATATTGATCCAATAATAAACAGTGCATTATAATAGAAGTCTTGTCATTTTTCTTCTCAATTCATCCAGAACTGCTCCTGCCCCAGACACCAGGCAGCGTACACAAACAGCAACTGGCAATGTTAAAATATAGCATAAGGATTGCTTTGGAAAACAATCTCAATAGAGAACTCTCTAGAATAAAGGATATGACAAAGGGACAGTGTGGCCCTTACTACCCTTTTTGTGGTGTTAAACAATAGACTTTCCTATTCTGTTGCTTGGGTTTTCCTCCCTCAAGATGAAAGTAGTGATACTTGCAACTCAGGTCCAAGTGATACTAAGAGGATTCTGTAAACCTCAGTAATGGGGCCATGCTGCTGGGAGCACCTAAAAGTCATATGTCATAGAAACATCAAGGAACTAAAATTACATCTTAATTTTAACTGGCAGTTATTAGGAAGACCTAAATAAGGTCTCCAATTAACTCAGTAAGAATTAGATGTCTGGAGACATAAAGTTAGATACTTCGATATCAAAAAATAGAGATGAGAAAAAAGATGTGACAGGAAGATAGTAAGCAGAGTTCAAGTATACTATAAACTATAAATAAACTATAAAAAAAGTTTATAGTTGCTTTGTCAGAAGAAATAATAGTCCTAGGTTGCTTATTTTTCCTAAGGTATTTAATATATCTATGCCCATTTTCCTAGTGAGATCATTATTCTGAATTATTTTTATTCACTTAAAAGTCATATATCTTGAAAAAAGTCATATACTATTCCTTCAACACCAAATGCCCATCATCAACTGCACACCCAGCTCCAAGGTCTTTTTACTCAGAGTCAGGTACTAGAATTAGATTAAACTTTGGCATCACAGAGCATGGCTTGGGGCTTTGGGGCATCCACGATCTTTGTCACTACCACCCTAAACCCCAAGTGTTGCAGATTGAATTGTGTCCTCTTTAAAAAAAAGATATGTTAAGACCTCAACCAGAGAATGTGACTGTAATAGAGTAGGGTCTTTACAGAGCTAATCACATTAAATGAGATCATTAGGATGGGCTTTAATCCAATATTATTAGTGTCCTTATAAAAGGAGGGTATTTGGAAATATGAAAAGACAGGCACACAGAGAACACAATGTAAAGACATACAGGGAAAAGATGGCCATTCTCAAGCCACGGAAAGAGGCCTGGAAGAGATCCTTCTCTAAAATCCTCTGAAGGAAACAACCCCACCGACACCCTGATTTTGAACTTGTAGTCTCCAAAACTTTGAAACAACAAATTTTTATTATTTAAGCTATCCAGTTTGTGGTATTTGTTACTGCAGCCCTTGCAAACTAATACACCAAGTAAACATATAGCCAATGTATAAACAAGCTTGTTAATTGATTGACTGACTGATTGATCAAATAATTTTAGAAGAAATGAGTCATTCTGTTCCCTCTGTGAATGAGAAAATCGTCATGCCATTTCCTCTGAAGTGAAATCCTCACAATATAAAAAGTTCATATGCAAACAATTTTAAACCTTAAGCCCAACAAAATTTATAAATTCTCAGATGATCTTTAAATTGACCAAAGAAAAATGGAAACTTTTTTTTCATTGCCAAGTCCTTTATCAAATTCACTTTCATTATGCTCCCCAATTAAAATTGAAAACTGTCAAGGAATCACTGAGATTTATGATGAATTTTTCCCCCAATAGCAACATCTACATGGGTTAAAATCTGACAACCATAATCTAATTGACAATTTTGTGATAGGGTCTGAATGTAATTTATCCTTCCTCCACTGCTGTAATTGCTCAGACTCTATCACTTGCTTTACTGTGATACAAGCCATGATACCTTTTTCCCCAAAAGAGCACCCAAAGAGTTAAACTCACCAAAGTCAGATAAATATTAACTTCTCCAAGGAAATCCTAGAGGGCTTGAAAGCAAACTTGTAATGCAGCCAGTGGATTGCCCATCACCTATGGAAAGCTGCTCAAGATGAGGAAAGTATAACCTAATATAATTTCTTACCTTCATTCTCCTATTCCTAGCATGTTTACATGTCAGAGAGCCAGTGACCATGTACCCGAAATAATTGGAGGAAATTCCAATTCACTCACTCTCCATGTCTTGTTCTAAACAGTTTTACTTGCAATATTACAGTGAGGTCAGATGCCTTCTAGGAAAATTGAAGCCAGTTGTTTCTCTTTTTTTTTAACATTTTTTTATTGTTGTTCAAGTACAGTTGTCTCCATTTCCCTCCTACCACTCCTCCCCACCCCGGCCATCCCCACTTGCCACCCTTGATCCTTATCCAATTAGTACTAAGACATTAACTTCCTTAGTGGGAACTTCATCACCCCCAAAAGGGATGCAGGACAAAGAAGTGAGTGCAAGCGTGTACCATGATTCTTACAGTAGGGGAGATAGGGAGTTAACCTACAGAGAATTTAGGGTGATAAGAGCTGGCCCCACCTAACCACAGGACTTGATTCAACCAAGCCTTACTCTTGTCTAATGGTCCCTTTTGCCTAAAAAAAAGTACATGTAACAGGGAAAATAGAGACACACCCACAGATAGAGAGCAGGAGGACAGCTGAGGGGCAGTAGGAAGTTAGGGGGTGGAGAGACTGAGCAAAAAGGGGAAAGAATTCATGGACATGGACAACAGTGTGGTGATTGCAGGGTGCAAGGGTGTAAGGAGACTAAATGGTAATGAAAAACATATAATTAAAAGTTTCTTACATAAAAAAATACACCATGGAGACAAAACCTCCAACCAGAAACCAAAGAATAACACTTAGCTTACATTTAAAATGCAATACTTCTCTAAACTGGTGTTAATTGAAAGTGACATGATTTTCCATCTCAAATTTCCAGAGTCTTCTGCATCCTTTTAACTGGAAAGCAATAAAACCATCCATGAGTCCATTGCTTATCTAGTCTTGAATGTTAGCAGTTGATACTGAGTCCTTCTTGCCACCAATAGAATGGACCATGAATCAAAGAGGAAGAAAATATTATAAGGGGAAAATTAAAAAAACAAAAAAGAATGGATGAGGAAAACCAAGAGAGTTCCCTTCTGGGAAAGAAATCATTCTCTGAAATATCTCTAGCTGCCATCCAGTGATAAAGTCCTGTGACTAGATTAACCAGAGTTAATAATGATAGTAACTAAAGCAAGAAGTTACAGAGTGCCTACTATGCATCAGGCACTAGCAGACTCTGTACATACATTATCTCAGCTCATCCTTAAAACACTCAAAACAGGTTGTTATGAGTTCCCTTTTACACAGGAGGGAAATGAGGCTCAAAGAGATTACATAATTTGCTGAGGTCATAAGAAAGAGAAAAGATTTGGCCCATGCACTGGGACTCCAGAATCTGTGTGTAATATCCTTAAACATCAGTTTCCTTATCTTTAAAATAGAAGTAATAATTAATGTTCTCTAACTCATGGGAAGTTGCAAAAATTAAGTAAAATTATACACATAAGGAGACTTGGCACAGTGACAAGGACATAGTAAGTGTATAAGAAAATACATACTACCAAGATCCAATCCCCTACACTGGCTAGAAGTTAAATGGTAACTACTCAAAATGGCCCAAAATTGTACTCAATGCCCATTTCATAGTGCTCATCATTCTCTTCTAAAAATTAGCCCGCTATTAAGCATGGCTTATCTCAAATTTACATAGTTCTTGGAATCTAATATCCCTATTTGGAAAGAAGGCAGTCATATGGCCTTTAAAATGTAGGCAGGCCTCTTAATTCATTCAAAGAAGCAAGACAGAGACCAACGTTGTTTCAAAGTACAACACAAGGCTATGATGATTAAAGATTTAGGGACTTATAAAAAAAGATTTATGGATCTGATCTTGGCCATTAAGCTTTCACAGGACTAATTTTGCATTCCAAACACAAAACAAGTTCAGATCTTCCTCCCAACTACAAATAGCTAAGCATTTTCATGAGCTACAAAACGTATTATCTTGATCAATTGGATTTGTCTTATAGGTGTTATCCAATATCTGATCGAAAAGTATGAATTACAATGCAGAGTATTTACCAAGAATGTCATAGTGAATGTCCAGACCAATGTTAGGACACAAAAAGGGCAAGACTTGGAGCAGAAGACACAGCACTGAGTAGCACTGCATAGATATAACTGCTCAAAAACTTAGCTCAAGACTTTTCAAAAAACACTCCTGAATTCTGGAGCAGAATTTCCAACATCAGTTAATCAGGGGGTATGATGATTAATTTTATGTGCCAGCATAGCTGAGCCACAGCTCAGATATGTGGTTAAAAACTGTTCTGGATGTTTCTGTAAGGATCTTTTTGTATGAAATTAACATTTAACTTAGACATCCAGTCAAGATGGAGGCATAGGTAGATACACTTTGCCTCCTCACACAACCAAAAGAAGGACAACAATTTTTTTTATTTTAATTGTTCTTGTACAGTTTTCTTTTACTCCCATCCCAGCCCACCACATCAGCCCTCCCCACCTCCCTCCCATTCCCACCACCCTTAGTTTTTGTCCATGTGTTGTTTATACTTGTTCCTGTAAACCCTTCCCCTTTCCCCCTGAAATTCCCTCCCCTCTCCCCTCTGGTCACTGTCAGCATGTTCTCAATTTCAGTGTCTTTTGTTATATTTTGCTTATTTGTTTGTTTTGTTGATTAGGTTCCTGTTAAAGGTGAGATAATATGGTGTTTGTCTTTCACTGCCTGGCTTATTTCACTTAGCATTGATGCTCTCCAGTTCCATCCATGATGTTGCAAAGGGTAGGAGCTCCTTCTTTCTTTCTGCTGCATTGTGTAAATGTACCACAGTTTTTTGATCCATTCATTTACTGATGGGCACCTAGGTTGCTTCCAACACTTGGCTATTGTAAATTGTGCTGCTATGAACACTGGGATGCATAGGTTCTTTTGGATTGGTGTTTCAGGGTTCTTAGGATATAATCCTAGCAGTAGAATTGCTGGCTCAAAAGGCAGATCCATTTTTAGTTTTCTGAGAAAATTCCATACTGTTTTCCACAGTGGTTATACCAGTATGTAATCCCACCAACAGTGCACTAGGGTCCCCTTTTTTCCACAAACTCTCCAACACTTGTTGTTTGTTGCTTTGTTTATGATAGCCATTCTGACTGGTGTAAAGTGGTATCTCATTGTGGATTTAATTTGCATCTCTCTGATAGCTAGCGATATCGAGCATCTTTTCATGTGTCTCTGGATCCTCTGTATGTCCTCCTTGGAGAAGTGTCTGTTCAACTCCCTTGCCCATTTTTTAATTGGGTTGCTTATCCTCCTAGAATGGAGTCATGTAAATTCTTTATGTATTTTGGAGATTAAACCCTGTCTGAGGTATCATTGGCCAATGTCTTCCCACACGGTTGGTTCTTTTATTTTAATACTGTTTTCTTTAGCCATGCAGAAGCTTTTTATTTTGATGAGATCCCATTTGTTTATTCTTTCCTTTATGTCCATTGCCTTAGGGCACATATCAGTAAAAATGTTGCTGCATGAAATATCTGAGATTTTCCTGCCTATGTTCTCATCTCAGACTTTAATGATGTCATGGCTTATATTTAAATCTTTAATCCATCTTGAATTTATTTTTCTGTATGGTGTGAGTTGGTGTTAGAGTTTCATTTTTTTGCATGTAGCTGTCCAGTTCTCCCAACACCACTTGTTGAAGAGGCTGTTTTTACTTCATTTTATGTTGCTGCCCCCTTTGTTGAATATTAATTGACCATAGAGACTTGAGTTTATTTCTGGGCTCTCTGTTCTATTCCACTGGTCCATATGCCTGTTTTTATGCCAGTACCAGGTTGTTTTGATTACAGTGGCCTTCTAATACAATTTGGTGTCAGGTATTGTGATCCCTCCTACTTCGCTCTTTTTTCTCAAAATTGCAGCGGCTATTCAGGGTCATTTATGGTTCTATATAAATTTTTGAAGTGTTTGTTCTATGTCTGTGAAATATGCCATTGGTACTTTAATAGGTATTGCATTGAATCTGTAAGTTGCTTTGGGTAGAATGGACATTTTGATGATGTTAATTCTTCCAATCCATGAACATGGTATATGCTTCCATTTGGTTGTGTCTTCCTTGATTTCTTTCTTCAGTGTTGTGTAGTTTTCTGCATGCAGGTCTTTTACCTCTTTGGTTAGGTTTATTCCTAGGTATTTTATTTTTCTTTTTGCTATATTGAATGGGATTCTTTTCTTGATTTCTGCTTCTATTGTTTCATTGTTGGTATACAAAAATGCCTTTGACTTTGTATTCTGCTGTTTGGCTAAATTCATTAGGTTGAGCAGCTTTGTTGGCCGAGTCTATAGAATTTTCTATGTACGCTATCATGCCATCTGCAAACAATGATAGTTTTGTTTCCTCCTTTCCAATTTGGATGCCTTTTATTTCCTGTCCTTGTCTAATCACTGTGGCTAAGACTTCCAATACTATATTGAATAGAAGTGGTGAAAGTGGACATCCTTGCCTTGTTCCTGATCTTAGTGGAAAATATTTTAGTTTTTGCCCATTGAGTATGATGTTGGCTGTAGGTCTCTCATATATTGCCTTTATTATGTTCAGGAATGCTCCCTCTAGTCCAACTTTGCTGAATGTTTTTATCATAAACAGGTGCTGTACCTTATCAAATGCTTTTTCTGCATCTATTGATATGATGATGTGATTTTTGTCTTTGCTTTTGTTTATGTGATGTGTTACATTTACTGATTTGCGAATGTGGAACCATCCTTGCATCCCTGGGATGAATTCCACTTGGTCATGGTGTATGATCTTTTTAATGTGTTGTTGGATGCAGTTTGCCAATATTTTGCTGGGGATATTAGCATCTATGTTCATCAGTGATATTGGCCTGAAGTTTTCTTTCTTTGTTGTGTCTTTATCTGGTTTTGGGATTAGGAGGATGCTGGCTCCATAAAAAGAGTTTGGAAGTCTTTCATCATTTTGGATTTTTTGAAATAGTATGTGAAGAATAGGGGTTAGCTCTTCCTTAAAAACTTTGTAGATTCTCCTGTGAACCCATCTGGTCCAGTACTTCTGTGTGTTCAGAGTTTTTTGTTTACTGCTTCAATTTCATCTGCTGTTATTGGTCTGTTCAGGCTTTCTGCTTCTTCTTCATTGAGTTTTGGAAGATTATATTTTTCTAGAAACTTGTCCATTTCACCTAGGTTTTCAAATTTCTTGGCATACAATTCTTCATAGTAATTTCTTACAATCCTTTGTATTTCTGTGGTGTCAGTTGTAATCTCTCCTCTTTCATTTCTGATTGTGTTTGGGTCCTCTCTTTTTTTTTTTCTTGATGAGCCTCCTTAAAGGCTTGTTGATTTTGTTTATCTTTTCAAAGAATCAGCTCCTGGATTCATTGATCCTTAGAATTGTGCTTTTAGTCTCTATGTCATTTAATTCTGCTCTGATCTTGGCTATTTCCAGCCTTCTACTTGCTCTGGGCTGTCTTTGTTGTTGTTCCTCGAGTTCTTGCAGGTGTAGGGTTAGGTTGTTTGTTTGAAATGTTTCTATATCATTAAGGTAGGCCTGTATTGCTATGAACTTCCCTCTCAGGATTGCCTTCACTTTGTGCCATAAGTTTTGGATTGTTGTCAGTTCATATTCGCTTGTTTACAGAAACTTTTTGATTTCCTCCCTAATTTCATTATTGACCCATTCGTTGTTTAATACTATGGTATTCAATCTCCATGATTTTGAGGATTTGGGGTTTTTCCCCTTGGGGTTGGTTTCTAGTTTCAGTCCCTGTTGGTCAGAGAAAATGTTTGGTATGATTTTAATTTTTTTGAATTTGTTAAGGCTTGTTTTGTGTCCTATCATGTGG
Source organism: Anoura caudifer (assembly GCA_004027475.1). Classification (NCBI taxonomy): domain Eukaryota; kingdom Metazoa; phylum Chordata; class Mammalia; order Chiroptera; family Phyllostomidae; genus Anoura; species Anoura caudifer. The sequence goes on from PVKU01006318.1 coordinate 102,387, forward strand.
TCTATCTTTGAAAATGTTCCATGTGCATTTGAAAAGAATGTGTATTTATTTTCTTTGGGATGAAGGGCTCTCTACATATCAGTTAAGTCCATTTCATCTAGAGTGCTGTTCAATGCCACAATATCTTTGTTGATATTTTGTTTAGAAAATGTGTCCATTTTTGACAGTGGGGTGTTAAAATCCCCTACTATAATTGTGTTGCTGTCAATATCTTTCTTGAAGTCCTCTAAGTTTTTTTTTTATGTATTTAGGTGCTCTTGTGTTGGATGCATATATATTTACAATGTTTGTGTCTTCTTGGTGGATTCTTCCTTTGAGTATTACAAAATAACCTTCTGGGTCTCTCTTTATGGCCCTTTTTTGAAGTCTATTTTGTCTGATATGAGTATTGCTACCCCAGCTTTTTTTTTTTTTCCTGTCTGTTTGCTTGGAAAATTTGTTTCCAGCCCTTCACTTTCAGTCTGTATAGGTATTTTGTCCTGAGGTGGGTCTCTTATAGGCAGCATATATGTGGGTCATGCTTTCTTATCCATTTAGTTATTCTACGCCTTTTGATTGGAGCATTTAATCCATTTACATTTAAGGTTATTATTGATAGATATTTATTCACTGCCATTTTTGTACCTGTGTTCCTCTCTCTCTTTTCCTTCCTTTCCTTAAAGCAGTCCCTTTAGCATCTCTTGCGGAACTGGTTTGGTAGAGGTGTATTCTTTTAGACTTCTTTTGTCTGGGAAGCTCTTTATTTGGCCATCTTGATTGAAAGTCTTGCTGGGTAATGTAGTCTTGGTTGTAGGCCTTTGGTTCTCATTACTTGGAATATTTCTTGCCATTCTCTTCTGGCTTGGAGTGTTTCCATTGAGAAGTCAGCTGGTAACCTTATCAGGGCTCCTTTATATATTACTTCCTGTTTTTCCCTTGGTGTCTTTAAGATTCTCTCTCTGTCTTGGAATTTTGGTGTTTTAATTATGATGAGTCTTGAAGTGGGCCTCTTTGGGTTCCTCTTGACTGGGACTCTCTGTGATTCCTGGATTTTTGTGACTTTTTCTCTCATCAAATTAGGGAAGTTTTCCATCATTACTTTTTCAAACAGATTTTCTGTCCCTTGGTCTTCTTCTTCTCCTTCTTGTATCCCTATTATATGGATATTATTACATTTCATATTGTCTTGCACTTCTCTTAATCCCTCTTCATTCTTTTTGAGCCTCTTTCCTTTTCTCTCACTTTCTGGGTGTTTTTTCGTACTTTGTCCTCGATTTCATTGATCCAATCTTCTGCTTCACCAATTCTGCTTTTGATTCCTTCTACTGTGTTCTTCAGTTCAGAAATTGTATTCTTCATTTCCTCTTGGCCCTTGTTGATAGTTTCTATTTCCTTTTTCATGTTGATATAGCTTGCAGTGAGTTCATCGTAGCTTCCCTATAGTTTCTGGTAGCTCATTGTGAGCTCATGGAGCTTCCTGACAACCATTGCTTTGAACTCAGAATCTGATAGTTGAGTTGCCCCTGTTTCATTTAGCATTCTTTCTGGGGCTTCCTCCTTTCCTTTCATTTGGGGATTGTTTCTTCATCTTTCCATTGTTTGTGAGACTCTTCTTGTTAGCCTCAGCTTCTTAAATTGATCTGTTCTGGCTCCCTGGGTTTATGGTGTGAACTTCTGTGCTAGAATACCTGTGAGATTCAGTGGTGCAGTCTCCTTCAGGTTTCCTGGTGTTCACAGCTTCCACTGTCTCAGCTGTTGGGGTGCCTCCTCTTTGGTCCCAACTCTGCTTTTTTCACAGTTCTGGGTTTCTTGTCTCACTCTTCAGTATTTAAAAAGAGAAAAGAAAAAATGAAAAAAGGAAAAAAGAGAGGAAGGAAGAAGAGATAGAATTGGAAAGAAAGAAGAAGGAATAAAACAAGAAAGAAGGAAAGAGAAGCAAAAGGAATTGAGGGATAAAAAATAATAAAAATATAATTAAAAAAAAAAACAAACTTCTTGCTGGTTTCAGACTGGCCAAACCAGTTTTTCTGGTCTTGCTGGCTGCAACAAGCTGAGGGGCGAGTGGTATCACTTTTCTCGATTTTGAGCACTCAGTCACCTTTGGCCTACTCTCCCCAGAGCCAGTCTGGTGCCTCTGCAGGGCCTTGGGTATTGTTTCTGAGCCTCCTGCAGAGTGTGTGCTTTCTGTAGTTTATGGGTGTGAGCTGGAATTTTCTACAGATTGAGCACTCCCCAAGTTTATGGATGTGAGCTCCGGGTTTCTTACGGGGCGCACTTGCCAACCCGAGTTTACAGGGTTTGGAATCCGCGGGTTTCCTGCATTTCACACACTCACCCTATGTTCACAGGTATTAGCTCCAGGTCTTCCACAAAGCCCCCTCCTCTGGTCACACGAGCACCTCCGGTTGCTCTGCCACCTCTGGTTGCAGGGGCTTGGGTGTGCACTCAACAACAACAAATTTAAAAATAAAAAATAACTAGAATTGCCAGAAAATAGAACTGTATGGAAGTCCCACAACCAAGGAGTTAAAGAAGAAACATTCATCCAGACCAGTAGGAGAGGAAGAGACAGCCAAGGTGTAGAGGATGCCTGGCAAGGTGGCAGCTGGAGGACGCAGCAATACCACATTTGCATGCAGATAAATGGGGAGCAGGGTTCCTGAGCAGGTAAACATAGCCTCAAAACATCTGACTAAAAACACATGTGGGGGTTTAGGCTGTAGGAGAAACTCTCAGCCTCATAGGAGAGTTTATTGGAGAGACCCACAGGGTCCTAGAATGTAGCCAAACCCACCCACCTGGGAATCAGCACCAGAAAGGCCAGATTTGCTTGTGGGTAGTGGAGAAAGTGAATGAAAACTGGCTGAGAGCTGAGCAAGCAGCATTGTTCCCTCTCTGACCCCTCCCCCACATAGAGCAAAAAAAACACATCATCATCTGTTGCCCCACCCTGGCAAATACCTAAGGCTCTACCCCTTACTGTGTATCAGGCATGCCAAGACAAAGAAATATGGCCCAAATGAAAGACCAGATCAAAGCTCCAGAAAAAGCTCCTTCAAGCTATGAAGAGATAGCCAACCTATCAAACGCAGAGTTCAAAACACTGGTAATCAGGATGATCACAGAAATGGTTGCGTATGGTTGCAAAATAGAGAAAAAAGTGAAGGCTATGAAAAGGGAAATAAAGAGAACCATCAATGAAGGGAAGGAAACCAGGACTCAAATCTACAATTTGGAGCAAAAGGAAAAAATGAATATTCAACCAGAACAGAATGAAGAAACAAAATTCAAAAAAAAAAAAAAAAAAAGAGGAGAGGCTCAGGAACCTCCAGGACAATTTTAAATGTTCCAACATCCAAATCATAAGGGTGCCAGTAGGAGAAGGGGAACAGCAAGAAATTGAAAACTTATTTAAAGACACAATGAAAGAGAACTTCTCCAATCTGGAAAAGGAAATAGACTTCCAGGAAGTCCAGGAAGCTCAGAGAGCCCCAAAGAAGTTGGACCCAAGGAAGCACACACCAAGGCACATCAGAATTACATAACCCAAGATTAAAGACAAGGAGAGAATCTAAAAGCAGCAAGAGAAAAGGAGACAGTTAACTACAAAGGAGTTCCCATAAGACTATCAGCTCATTTCTCAAAAGAAACCTTGCAGGCAAAAAAGGGCTGGAAAAAAGTATTCAAAGTCATGAAGGCAAGGACCTACATCCAAGATTACTCTATCCAGCAAAGCTATCATTTAGAATGGAAGGGCAGATAAAGTGCTTCCTGGATAAGGTCAAGTTAAAGGAGTTCATCATCACCAAGCCCTTATTATATGAAATGTTAAAGGGTCTTATCTAAGAAAAAAAGATCAAAAATACAAACAGTAAAATGACAATAAAGTCACAACTATCAACA
>PVKU01006319.1:0-106093 GCA_004027475.1 Anoura caudifer
CCCACAAGTCCCGATGTTCCCTGAGTCTTCCTTGCACAGGTTCCAACTGTCCCACAAACACGGTTCAACCCCTATGGTGCCCAGCGACTGCGCGCCCTGTCGCGCCGGGTCTCCCTGGGCACGCTGATGCACAGATCCCCTAGCAGCTGTTTACAATGTTGCGCGGGCGCAGACAAAGGCGCGTGCTCTAGCTCCCGCGTTCGATCCTCTTGGGGCTATGAGATCTTAACTCCTGTCTGTGAGATTTCAAGCGACCAGGTTTATGCTGGCGTGGTGGGTCCCTGCTTGGCTGCCCAGGGAGCGGATGTCCCAGCTTCCTCCCCTGAGACTTACGGCCAGCCCTGGCCTGGTTTCTCAGCCCCGACCCCGGTCTCCGAGCTGCCGGGTCCCTGCTTGGCTGATCAGGGAGCGGCTGGTTTTTCAATGTCGTGTGGGCACAGACAAAGGCGCGCGCTCCAGCTCCCGCGTTTGATCCTCCCGGGGCTATGAGCTCTTAATTCCTGTCTGTGAGATTTCAAGCGACCAGGTTTATGCTGGCGTGGCGGGTCCCTGCTTGGCTGCCCAGGGAGCGGATGTCCCAGCTTCCTCCCCTGAGTCTTATGGCCAGCCCTGGCCCGGTTTCTCGGCCCCCACCCTGGTCTCCACACCGCCGGAGTACTCTCCTTACCGTCCAGTTTTTCAATGTCCACTGCAATTTTCGATAATCTGTTTTCAAATATGCTGTGTTTCTGGTGTCTGTTTGCTGTGCTGCTTTGAAAAATGTCCCGGTTTAAGACCTATGTGTGGGAGGCAGAGATGTACGTCCTCTTACCATGCCGCCATCTTCTCTCCTAAATCCATTAACTTATTCTTAGTGGCCTGGAACCTACCTTTTTTTTTTTTAATGGATCCTATCAATTTTCAGGTACTCCAGCTTTTGAATTTGGATGCTGATGTAACATTTGCTGAATTAACATATATTTATACTAATCATAGCATTGAGAATTAGAAGATACTTTAGCCCTGGCTGGTGCAGCTCAGTGGATTGAGTGCCAGCCTGCAAGCCAAAGGGCTGCTGGTTTGATTCCCAGTCAGGGCACATGCCTGGGTTGCAGGCCAGGTCCCCATTTGGGGGCACGCAAGAGGCAACTGCACATTGATGTTTCTCTCCTTTTCTCCTTCCCTCCATCTCTCTCTAAAAATAAACAAATAAAATCTTAAAAAAAAAAAAGAATTGGAAGGTACTTTAAAGCTAATTTAGTAACAGAATGCAAATATGTGCCATTCTTACTTTCTCAACTATTACAGAATCATTTATTCATTCACTTGACAAATATTTATTTAGTACTTGCATTCTGTCTGGCACTACTCTAAGATACAGATATATAACAATACATAAAAAAGAATCCCTGGCCAAAGTTATTACTGTATTTTTTTCTACTGGCAGAGACATAGCCTCAGAATCCTCCAAACACTGCACCAAAGAGCCACAACTTAACCAAATTTGCCACTCAGATCCAATTAAATATGTTTATTTTAGACTAATAAAGTACTGAGATGATGCTAGATGCTATAGGAGATCCCCAAAAAGTGAAAGACAGTCGGTTTCATGGGAAATCCACAATCTAACTAGGGAAGATAAAATACACATATGTAATATAAATAGTATGATAAAATGTTCATTTGATAATATAAAATCACAAGTATGAACAGATATCTAAATTTCAATGTAGGTTGATAACTTCAAACAATATCTCTTCCTAATTCATCACCTCTCTGCCCTTACTATTTGCTTTGATTCCCATGTACCAGAAGTACTGTTCTAGAAGTTCACATTTCTGGTTTTCTTTAGCCATCCTTAACAACCCTGTTTGCTCTCATACACTCATATATACACAGAAAACATGTTTGAAATCCTGAGTCAGGGCAGTCTCAGTGCTTGTTTTCTCCTGCAAGTCAGCCTTTTCAGAGGACAGATGGCTAGCCTGGGAGACATCTCTGCATGGGGTGGGCTGTGTCGCACGTGGAGCCTACTCCTGCAGGCCCTTCAGTACTCACCCATACCTGTCAGCCAGCCAAGGAAGCAAATGTTCATGTTTTCTCAAAGGAAAATCAGATAAAAGTAATTTTATCCAAAATAAAATCAGTTGGAGGAAATACACGAGGAACTAGACTCGCAGGGCTCAAACTCAAAAATTAACTATAAAAATAAAATACTACGACTTTTATATAACCAAATTGGACTGATATAGAGTGATTGTTTGATGGGAAAAATAACTTTTGAAAGTCATATTTACTAACTTGGTTTCTCTATTTTGTGCATCTTCCTACTTCACCCTAAAGGTCAGACAATGTTATTTCAGTTGAAGAACCATTATTTCACAGAAAAGCTGTCTGATGGTCCTAACACAAGACAAAGACATTTAGAAATAACAACCAACAACAACATAACTGTCCCTTTAAATACACTGATTTCAACATTTTTTTATATTATAAAGTTTAGTCTTCCAGGAGCTCTCTTAAAAATGCTTTCTTACTTATTTTGGATAGGTCCCTATTTGTTTTTATAGGAGGCAGTGTTACCAACCTAAACAGTGTTCATTATAAAGAAACTCTTTTCTCAGAAATTTTGTTCCTTCCTCCAAGTACTATTGTGCTATAGTGTCTTTGTGTAAATACTCATAATCCGTCCTGTGTTATAAAAGTCTATAAAAAATCTAGTAAATGAAGGACAGATGTTTAAAACATTGGGTCCACAATGAAGTTATAAATACTGCCAGCACCGTAAATTCTGTGATTAAATTTAGTCTATTTATGCAATAAGGGTATTTACACACTGGAAAAGTACCAAAAATAACTGTCGTGAGCTAATATTAATTCAAAATCAATATTAATTAGAAGCAGCATAGGTATAGTCATATTAAAGTACATAAAGGCTAGGTTAAGTGTTTATACTTCAGACTACAATGAATCAAATGTATCAAGAATCAATTTTTCTTTGATTAATAAACACTATAAATTATTGAAATAATTCACAATTTATTCACTTGTGACTTTCGACAAATTACTGCTCACTTTCTCCTGCCTAAAACATAAGCTTTCTTCCAACAGAACTAAAGTCCTGAACACATTTGAACCTCAAGATATACACTTCTCTAGTTGGTTCCTTAGTTTCTTAATATTTCACATATTCAGATCTCTTCATAGAACAATGCATTTTAACTTTATGTGTTAAGGAGAACAAAGAGCAAGAATTTTGTTTTTCATTTTCAAATGGCTAAATGGACTTTAAAGGTATCAGGGATATTTCAGAGGAGGGCACCTGCATATAAAATTTATGACTGAAGAGCAATGTCTGTTGTTCTACTATTTGTGAAATACTTTTTCAGGGCAGCAGCGTAACAAGCTAAAAGCTAAATGACCAGGCTAGCCATCTGTCCTCTGAAAAGGCTGACTTGCAGGAGAAAACAAGCACTGAGACTGCCCTGACTCAGGATTTCAAACATGTTTTCTGTGTATATATGAGTGTATGAGAGCAAACAGGGTTGTTAAGGATGGCTAAAGAAAACCTTAATCATTTGATTAAGAGCTGGCCATGAAATGTAACCAGAGGTGGGACATCTTGAATTACTGCTTATAAGAAGGTACTTGACTAGGAGGTTTGTCCATATTACCTGTCCCTCACGTCCACCTGTCCTGCTACCTAAAGACTGACCCTTTCAGCTGGAGCAATAACTAGGTCCATAATGTATCTCTGAAGATGGAAGCCACGTGCTAGGTTGGTGGAGCAGAAAATAAAAAGTATCTAGATTCCTGATGTCTATAGAACTGCCACATTCTCCCTGGACTGCCTGCCTGTGGACTTCTTTATATGGAAGAGAAATAAACTTCTGCTTTTCTACCATTATTTCCAGTTTCTGTGGTTTACATCCAAGTGCAATTCCCAAATGACAGAAAAAATAAAAAGAGAAGATGAGAAATTAAACATATATACTGTATCTGATACCTGATGAGGGTGACCCTAGCACTTCCATCACATAAGATGTCATAGGCCTCGCATACCTTTAATGGACATGGACATGGACACCAAAATGCACTCTGAAGCAAATATTCCTTTGTTATTATTACATATTTGGTTTTCTTATTAGAAGAACTAAAGTAAAGATATACCATTGCCCTGGATTACAGGGATATAGAACTCTTGGCTACTTAGCAATTATTTCAGTGCCAAATAAATCTTCATATGGACCAAGTGATTTCTGAGGAGCAGAGGCTCCCAACACCACTGCTTGTGAAATTCAACAGTGTTAAATTTTTTTTCTGAACTGGGATGATTCCGAGAGCAAAGAATACTAAGACACTAACAAAAGAGGAGCCTCAAAACAAGGTCCTGGATGATGGAGTTGTGAGAGAAAATTTGTTCCAAGATAGTGGATAACTGAGGATGTTTCTCCAAAACAGAAATGATACTGCTTCAGGGCATGCAAGGACCTGGTCCCACAGAAGTAGAAAACACACCGATGAACAACCATCCACTGGAATGTATGTAAACAATTTTCAGGAGTGACACAGAGTGGCTGGTACAGATTATCAGCAGAAAAAAAGATGATGAGTATTATTCTAATTATGAATGACTATACTTACATGTGAAGGTATTAAGTACCCATCCTTCCTCTAAAATGGGCCCCTGCCATATTTTCTATCTTGACAAACCATACCAGCATCCATCCAATTGGCCAGGTCAGACAAGATGTGATTATCTCTCACTATTCCTTTTCTCTGCTCCTTAAATCTGATTTTTGCATTTAAAAAGGTCTTTAAAGTTTCCCCTATCTTCCAGCCATCTTCCTCTATCTTAAGTCCATGTCTTCATTAGTCCTCGAACTGTTCATCCTGTCTCCACACGAAGAAAGAGACTCTTCCCAAATGAAAAATATCACTTCACAAATAAGGAAACTAAAACCTAGAAAGTTAACTAATTGTTAAATTGCATGCAATTACTTGGTGAGAGAGACAGGCTGAGTGCTTAGGCTCTCTAACTTCAGAGATTACCCTTTTAACCACTTCTTTCATTTAGAACGGAAGGGTAGAAAAGTGCTTCTCAGATAAGGTCAAGTTCAAGGAGTTCATCATCACCAAGCCCTTACTATATGAAATGTTAAAGGGACTTATCTAAGAAAAAGAAGATAAAAATATGTACAGTAAAATGACAGCAAACTCACAATTATTAACAACCACACCTAAAACAAAAACAAAAACAAACTAAGCAAACAACCAGAACAGGAACAGAACCACAGAAATGGAGATCACATGGAGGGTTAGCAACAGGGGAGTGGGAGAAGCAGAGAGGGGAAAAGGTACAGAGAATAAGCAGCATAGATGGTACGTAGAAAGTAGGGGGAGGGTAAGAGTAGTGTGGGAAATGTAGAAGCTGAAGAACTTATAAGTATGACACATGGACATAAACTAAAGAGAGGGAATGTGGGTGGGGGGGTGTGCATGGTGGAGGGGAGTGAAGGGGGGAAATGGGACAACTGTAATAGCATAATCAATAAAATATATTTAAAAAAATTTTCCCATAGGTTCCCCTTTTTCATCCTAAGAAAATACATTAAAGCAAATACAAAAGGTTTAATTTATTTTTTAAAAAACCCTTAAGACTCCACCAGATAAATTATCAAAGTAGAGAATGAGAATTATCTTGAAACTTGATGCTTGAACTTCCCACATACTCCATAAATGTTTCTTAAATACCATATTTCCTCAATTCCATGAAGTCAACTTCAATATACTATGAGCTCTCCTTTGGGAAGAAATTGTGCCTCCCTGAATATACATATATGCATTTTAAGATAAATAGTTAATGTGTAAGAACACTGACTTTAGAAGAAAAAATGCAGCTGTGAATACCAGTGTTTACAACACTGCAGGCACAACGCTGTGTTCTTATATAAAAGCTGGACTTTCGGGCAATTTTTCAAGAAAGTTTGGGGAAATGTTCTCATTTATTCTTTCTTAATTTTTATATATGCATACAATATTAACAGTTCATATTTTTAATCTTAAAGTGTATATATGTAGACTTCCAAGGTGTAATATATATTTATTTAATAGAGTAGAATTTCTCCTGCCCAAAAAGCTAATAACAAATTGCTTTATTCAATAACAAATGGGCTTTATAGAACTGAGAAAATATAACATTCAAGAAACCATTTGTGGAGTCTGCAGCAATACAATGGAGTATAATGAAAAGAAAAAAAGAAAGCATACAGTCCACATTGTTCTCTTCCTCCTTTTTCGGCTTCTCTTTATTACATTTTTTTGACAGAATAAGGAAATAAGTTTATTTTTAAATATTAAGTGCCCTACTGGTAACTTTGTGAGGAGCACATTGGTTTTTCCATGGAATCCCAAAGTTGAAATTTGCTCAGATATTTTTATGATGAAATATGTCAGTAATGTCAAAAGGATAGAAAACATGTAACACCCATGTAGATATCACCGCTAAGAAAGCAAACATTACCACTACAACTGCCATGAACCAATCCCACTCTCGCATGTCCTCCTCCTCAGTTTACAGGTAGTCATTATAATGATTCTGCTGCGCATCATCATTAGGCATATTTTAATGTGTGCACTTGTGTGTATACTTTTATGCGTATGTCACATACATATGTATGTATATACATGTGTGTGTCCATAAACTATGTATATTATTTTGTGAAATATTTAAACATTTTTATAAGTGATATCATAAATTCATGTGTATTTTAATAACTTATTTATCTTCTTCAATATCATGTTTTAGGGGTCCAGCCAAGATGGAAGCATAGATGGACAAGCTTTGCTTCCTCACACAACCAAAAGAAAGATAACAACCAATTTTAAAAAATAAACAATCAGAAGTGTCAGAAAATCAAAACTGCTGGAACTCTGACAATCAAGGAGTTAATGAATCATTCATCCAGATCAGTAGAAGGGGCAGAGACAGCAGACTCGCAGCAGATCAGAGATGGTGCTTGGCAAGGCAGTGGACCAAGCAGGGGAGGCAGGGTTGGATGAACGATAAACGAAAGACTCAAAACCTCTAACTGTAAAATACTGTGGGGGTTGTGACAGTGGGAGGAACTCCCAGTCTCACGTGAGGGTTCACAGGAAAGTAGGGCTTGAGAGGAGCAAGTGAGCAGCATTGTTCCCTCCGGCCCCTCCCCCACAGGCAGCGACACAGTGCAGCAGAGGGTTGGCCTGCCCTGGTGAATACCTAAGGCTCCACCCCCTTACAACTTAAGAGGTGCTGCGAGACAAAGAAATATGGCCCAAATGAAAGAACGGATCAAAAAATCCAGAAAACCAAACAAAAAAAATCCAGAAAACCTGTTATTTAATGAGAGGCAGAATACCAGTGGTCAAGGACAGACCACCATTACCAACAGTGGCAATAAGAATCTCTATAGCACAGTGATAAATAGTAATGCTATAAAGTAGCAACTGCTCCCAAATCAAGGGGCCTGGCTCAGTGGGAGTAGGAGGATCTGGTTCTGGAAAACGGCAGCCTGCAGTTAGGCAAGCCAGCTGTGGGGAAGGCCAGAGTGAACTCAGGTCTTATATTTAGGTCTCTGATCCATTTTGAGTTAATTTCTGTATATGGGAACAAGCAGAAATCTAGTTTCATTCTTTTTCATGTAGCTGTCCAATTTTTCCAACACCATTTATTAAAAAGGCTTTCCTTTCTCCATTGTATGTTTTGGAGTCCTTTGTCAAAAATTATTTGCCCACATTCATAGTGGCCAAACAACCAAAGTGTCCTTCGACTGATGACTGGGAAAAGAAGATGTGGTGCATATATACAGTGGAATACTATTCAGCCATAAGAAAAGATGAAATACTGCCATTTGTGACAACATGGATGGATCTTGAGAATATCCTGCCAAGCAAAATGAGTCAGACAGAAAAAGATAAGAACCACATCATTTCACTCCTATGGATATATAAAACTGAAAGCAGCATATGAACAAATAAGAAAAACAAACAAAAACTCATAGAAACAGACAACAGTTTGGTGGTTAGTGAGAGAAAAAGGGAGTGGTGGATGGTAATGGGTAGAGGGGGTTGAATATATGGTGATAAAAGAAGATTTGACTTTGGGTGGTGGGCATACAATACAATACACAGATGATGTATCATAGAATTGTACACTTGAAACCTATATAATCTCATTAACTAATGCCAACCCAATAAATTTAATTTTTAAAATATTATCATAACTTGATAAAAATTAGTTTGAAACTTAAAAGGTCTTTTGAAAAAGGGAGGAATCTTTTCTTCTAATTGTTTTTGCTGTATTATAAAATATTTCATACATACATTCTACATAATTATATTTTAATACTACAATTATTCATTATAATTACAATGTTACAACGCACTGTTTGTAATGATATATCAATAATAATACATATAATTATCAATAATGATGTTTTAAATAATATTTTATATGATCACATACTTACATACCACCCAAGTTCTCCGGGCTCCCCCTGAACCCAACTCCTTCCTCCTACTAGAGGCACTAAAGAGCCACAGGTTGTTTTTTTTTTTTACCTTTCCCTTGGTTTTCTGTATGGTTTGATCACATGCACAGTGATTCCATAAAAATACACTGCTCAGTTTTGTCTCTTGTCAAAGTTTGTACAACTGAACTCATGCATTTTTTTTGTGACTTGCCTTTTTCATTCACGCTTATGTTTTGGGGATTCATATAGGTTCATGAGTGTAACTGAAGTTCATTGAATTTCATTATTATAATTGTCATCATCATTAACATTTCATTATACTAACTCCAATGTATACAAATATTCCCCAACTTATCCGTTCTGCTTTCTGTTGGGTTGTTTCCAGATTTGTGTTTATTTGTTTGTTACTATATATAAGGCTACACCAAAGAAAATCCTGTACCAATAGTTATACGAACATATGAGCAAGAATTTCTATAGGGGGAACTGCTGAGCAAAAGAGTATACTTGCATTCAATTTCAGTTTACCAATTTGCATTCCCTTTAACAACGTATACGAGTTCCTGTTGCTTTCCATTAACACCAACATTTAGTACATTTCAGACTTTTATATTTAACAACATGGAGGGTATAAAATAGTATATCACTCTAGTTTTAATTTACATTTCTCTAATTATTGACACTCAGCAAGTTTTCATACAATTAGTATTTGCATTTTCTCTTTTTGGAATTCCTGTTCATATTTTATACTGGCTGACTTTATTAACTGATTATTAGGATCTTTAATATATTCTATATACTAACCCAGTTTTTAGCCTTTCGTACTTTTGTACTGCCTTTTAATTAACACATTTTCTCATTTTAGTTTTGTTCAATTTATTAATCCTTTTTTTATGGTGTTCTCTGTTTATGTAGCTAAACAATTTCTTTTTTTCCTTCAATTTTTTTATTGTTGTTCAAGCACAGTTGATATATCCCTTTTCTAAATATTTTAAAATATTGTTTTTCATAATTAAGTCTTTCATACAGAATCTGCTTCTGCTTCTGAAATGAGGTGAGCAGGGATCAACTTTAATTTTCAGTATGGGTACTGATCACTGAAATCTGTAGTGGCAGCTTGGGTTCAAGGCTAACTGGGACTCCAAAGGAGAGAGGACCAAGGAACTGGTGATATCTGCCATGGATGAATGCACAGAAAGGTTGAAGCCCACAACATACCATTACAGATGATAAGAAAGAAAAGAAATAAAAGAGAGCATTAAAGAAAAAGAAAATCAATTTGATCATTCCACTCATTCAAACTTTTATGACTTTTTACACAGTTTATATAACTCTTCATTATCACAATGTCAGCACCTCACCCCATGCAGTGAGAGATGACATTCAGGAGTATATTTAAACTGGCTTGTATTCCTTATAAATGCTTTATCAACATACCAACATGGCTTAGGAAACTCCTTAGGAAAATATTACTATTATACTACTTACTGATTAAGAATTTTTATGTACTAATTCAGTGGTTCTAAAACTAGACTCCCACGTAATTCCACAAGCTCCATACAGGTGTTCTGCCACTATAATCATATTAAATTCTTTTCTCAGTTACAGAAACAACTAAATTAAATTCATAAAACTTTTTCAATATTAACACTCTCATAATTTTTTTCCTTGAGTGACTTGCACCTGCTACTCATTACTTCTATTAGTGCCTGGTATGAGTTAACATATAATTATGTTACATGTTTATTTCTCTACATTTGCACATATTATAATTAAGCTCATCAAGTTTTATAAATATTCCGGTAAGGTCAAAACACTTGGCTTTCCAGTCTGGGTTTTCACCCCACCCTCACTTCATGTTAAGTTTTCCATTCATAAAATGCATATACTTACTTCAGAGTATTTGGTGAGCAAAATGTCAAAAGAAACATGGATATGAAGATGCTCTTATGTATAAAACATTTTACAAACAGAAGTTATGATTTATAATAACCTTAAATTTATATATTACAAATATAGGGCTAGAGCAGTTTTATCTACAATTCTAATTTCTTCCATATTGCCTGCTTTTAAAAAATTTCTTAACTAGACTAAAAATATAATTTATCTGTTTAAATATTATTTACTATTGCATAAAATTTCTAATAAAGTTCCTAAAAGAAACAGAGCGAGGTAAAGTTTTAAAAAAGTTAATCCATAGGCAGTGTAACTCATCTCTAAATAATCTAAAAAATAGCTACATTTATAATGGAATGATTTAAAACTTTATGCCATCCCACTGTGGTTTATAACATTAGAAAGTCTATTAAGTCTAACTGAAATCAAAAAGTATACAGATTACAGATGAAAATTGACCTCCCTCAAAATCATTTTAGAGTATGGTATAGATTTATTTGGAAAGAATAGTCTTTCTAAGTATTTGTTTTGTTATCTCTTTGCACAAAGGAACCTCGATAGAGTCACAAAGCAAGAAAAATAAGGAACAAGAAGGGAAAAATACAACACTGAAACTGCGATTTACTTTCTCTGTCTGTGAGGACCCGCGGAGCCTTGCCTTCCCAGTGGGAACAAAGCCTCTGCCCTGTGGCCGGGACGTCTCCTACACTGGGGAGTGGCCCACACCGCCATGAAGGTTTCAAATGGTTAGAAACGTGCAGGAGTGGGAAAGTGAAATTATTCACTGAAAAAAAATGCCGTAAACCATGCTGTAAAGTTTTTGGAGTCATAAAGAACTGGGTTCCAATCCTACATGTCCTCCTTTCCAAGCTGTGTGACCTTAGGCATGTTTATTTAACCTCTCTGAGTTTCCATTCCTCACCTTTAAAATAGGGATAATAAATATGTACAATATTATGCAATATCCATAGCATAATTTTGACCAAGTTGCCTTTAATTATGAAATTAGAGAGTAAATGACTATAGGGAAATTACAAAAGATACTAACTGTACTATAACAGTTTACGATACAAGTTTATCTTACTTCCAGACATTTAACATTTCTGTTAAAATTGAAAAGATTTTCCTCAAATTACACAAAGGTTTTCTGATATAATTGGATGACAAATGGAAGAAAAAAGTTAAAATGTTAAAGTTTAGATCTGGTGTGGCTCAGTGGACTGAGTGCGAACCTGCTAAACAAAGGGTCACTGGTTCCATTCCCAGTCAGGGCACATGCCTGGGTTGAGGTCCAGGTCCCCAGGAGGGGGTGTGCGGGAGGCAACCACACATTGTGTTTCTCTCCCTCTTTTTCTCCCTCCTCTCCCCTCTCTCTAAAAATAAATAAATACAATCTTTTTAAAAAATCAATCACACAACTTGGTATGATATATAACTGAGATGCAACAGACACTTATGAACAAGATAAAAAAAGACAGGAAACAAGGAAGACAAGAGTGGATAAAGAAAGATGGCTGGAGGGTGGGAAAAGAAAACGGGGAAAAAGAGAGGGGCTTGATGGCCTGAATGGCTCCTGGATGGATGAGGTGATTCTTTGCTGTCCCCCATGTCATCCTGTTTGTTGAACGGTCCACTGTGGAGAAACAAGCAGCCCTACAGTGAGCGCGGGGCTGAAGCACAAAGGACAACTGGCCATCTGTGTGTTCTACATGCCTTACAATATTTGTATGGCAGTGTTTGATTGGCAGTATGCTTTAAGTCTCTAAAAGCATCAATTAATACCACTGACAATGTACAGTTGGTAAACACAAACATGTGTATGTCACAGAAGATATTTTATTAAAATCTAACCAAAATTTTAAAAAATTGATTCTCTGCCTCTGAGCATACCATATGCAGTTTGGATTATCAACAAATTGAAATGTTAGCATAAATATCACATTTATTTTTTAAAGATTTTATTTATTTATTTTTACAGAGGGGAAGGGAGGGAGAAAGAGAGGGAGAGAAACATCAATATGTGGTTGCCTCTTGCATGCCCCCTCCTGGGGACCTGGCTACAACCCAGGTGTGTGCCCTAGAATCGAACTGGCAACCCTTTGGTCTGCAGGGCAGATTTCAGTCCACTGACCACACAAGCCAGGGCAATATCACATTTATTTTCTACTAGAGGGAACATTTGGTATAAGAACAGCTTCAAATTGACCACAAGATCAGCTCCTCTAGTGAGGAACATATGATTTCAGTAGACACATTTTAAACTCACATTCTGCTTTACAAGCTTAAAGTACCAATAGGCTGTACTCTAGGCTAAAGTACTCTAGGCTGCAACAGTATAAGAAAAAAAAACTCAAAATAATTGTCTAATGCTACCAATAATAATTTTAAAGGATTACACAAGGAATATTAATCAGTAACTCTAAAGACTATACTCACTGTATGTTAATTTAAAACAAATAAACAAAAAAATTACACATTTCAAGAAATGCGAATTACTTCAGTAGAACAGTGTGTCCCAGGTCACCATGCTTTCCTTCTCTGTTATTGCTAAGTTCAATTTGCCAACAAGCTCTAACAATAAACAAAGAAATAAATTTCAAGGTTAGTAAGCTAAACTACTACTATGAATAATGAGATACTGATTTACTGAAGTCAAAACTGGTATAGAGAGAAATGGAAAAGAGAGAGAGAGTCTTAGTGAAGTGAATTTTACATATAGGAAAAGCAAACATTGACCAGGGAAATTAATGTATGAAGTCATATATGGGATTATGTTCTAACTATGCACTGTGCAGTTCTACTCATCTATATACTAAAGTAGGAAACCAAAAAAATGATTGAAAAGGAGGAATAATGTGAAGAGTCTATTTAAAGCTTAAGATTGTTAATCAGTACAGAAACAGACTGATGCATACTTTTCTAAGTAATAACATAAGAGCAATCTGCTTATTAAGCAAAAGGCATAATTTACTTGCAAATGTTCCAAAGCAGAGCTATCAAAACACCAGTGTATTGTAGTGTAAATCTCACCACAGATATACTAATGCATCAACAATGGGCAGACTGACCCAAGAAGAAAAATTCTGTATTATCTTTACACAAAATCGGTAGCCTTGAATTAAAGGGGGGAAAAAAAGGACAGATGACTTCATGGAAGCCAAATGTACAACAAACAAGATTGCTTATGCCTTTGTGTAAACTTTATATATGGATCTCCCACAACACACACATATATACAAACAAAAACTGTATTTATTAGGTGTATCCATTCACAACAGATTAAGTTCTGTTTTACGTACATCATTCCAGATAACCAATTAGTATGTAAGTGCTGAGTTCTAATGAATGTCCTTTCCTGCTTTTAACACCAAAGCTTTAGACCGCAGCAACAACTGTGAATCTCTCAACTGAGGAGCTTAAAATAGAGATGATAGTGAGAGATGCCAGTTAGGTAGACTCATTTCTCCCTTGAATGAAACTTGCAGTTACAGAATCAGGGCCCCAGACCGAACCATCACTCCTGCTGACCTGGCAGCTCCTCGCCAACTTTCCTGCTAAAGTCCGGAGCAGGTGTGTGAGGGGGGATGGCACTGTGTGTTAATCATATGAGGCAGAACTGAAGTAAAGTTGACTCAAAATGGAAGAAAATGGTAAATCCAACAGAGGTACTAAAATTGGAAAAAAATTAAAAGATTATTTCAGCATCTTCCAAAATGAGTATGGAATTATTTCTGCTCATTTTAAGACTCTGCTATCTTCGGTGCTGATCCCAAACAATTAAAGCCTCTTTATATCTCTGATTTCATTGATTTGACTGCATAATTTGAAAGGCATTGTCCCTGAGCTTGTTTTTTTCACAGATGAACCCAACTTAAGACTTTTGCCATCTGACCTGTACTTATTATCACTTATGGCAAAAAGCATAATTTCTGTATTTGGCAATGCTTCCTTAAGAGATGGACTCAGGCCAGATCTGAATTTAAATCATGACCCTATCACTTACTAGCTACGTAAGCCTGATTAAGCTACTTTACATTTTGAGGTCTCAGTTTCATTATCTTGAAAAAAGGAAATAGGAATAAGTCATTCAAAGGTCTGTTACAAGGATTAAATGAAATCATATAAAGTTCTTGGTATAATGCCAGATATGTATCTAGAAACCTTGATGAATGGTGACTATTATTAATGTATAATTTCTCACTCACTAAGAATCACATTCTTATTAGGTCTGCTTTAGCCTAAGTAATATTCACAGCCTCTCATCTACAGTAATTTTAAGGAGCATGCCATGTTAAATCCAACAACACTCTAACATGTTCCAATGCTTAAATTTCATTTAACAAGAAACATGAACTTTTATTCCACAGAGATAAAAATTTAAATGCAATGCAACTGGAGAAGTAACACAAAGATTTAAATTTGCAGCACAGGAATACAAGAAAGAGGTGACTTCAACAAAAAAAAGGGGGGGAAGGGGGAGTAACAAGTCAGGAAAAGTACTGAGACACTTGTTTCATAAATTCCTTGTGAAACACAGCATTAACAGTTAAATAAATTAAATGATAAAATAAAAAACTTCCCATTTCTGGATAGAAAAGATCTTTTTAAGTTTCAAAGGAGATGAAGAAAATATTGATTAGATTTAATAAAAATATTTCAGAACTTAATTTTTCTAAACATATAAGTCAAACTTAAAAAATAATCAAAAGTTTGTGACAAGTGTAGCTAATAGAACTTTATAGAATTAAGATCCTTCATTTGACAGAAAAAGCACTCTTTTAAACCAATAAGAGCTCAGAAAAAAAGAATAAGTGCATAAACAGATCAATTGTTAAGAATAACATATTAATAACTAATAATCCCCTCAGATTTAAGTTTACTAGTAATTGAATAAAATACCAGTTTCCTCTATCTTGTCAGGAAAGATTTAAAATGATAAATCTCTTAGCACAGAAGAGTTTCAAAAGATAGGTACATATATAATTGAAGTGCAATGTACCATTCCAATGGAAAATGTTCACCAAGAGTTAATCAGACTTTTTTTCATTGATGGGGGTGGTGAGTAGAAAAGGTCACTCTGATTTTGACTTGAGGGAGGAGGAAACAGGAAGTACAGAAATCATAGCCTAAGGCTGAGAACAACCTTCAGCTTTTGCTCAAAAACTCTTTCATCTCTAGGTATGCACATGGTTTTTTTCCATGCATCTTAATACCTATGAGAATAAAAGGAACCAAAGAACCCCAGTTTGGAGGAGGGGAGTGGTGAGAACAGAAATAACAGAGCCAAATTTGCTAGACGTTGACAGGTACAAAACAAGCTTTTTTTGACCCCCTGAACCTTTAATTATTTACAGTTTTTAAAGAACCCCAGATGAAAGTCTATGTAATCTGGAAAAGCACATTTGGTTCCTTGATTTTTATTTTAATGAAAAGTTTTCCAACAATTAATTAGAACAAAGAATCATCTCAAAAACAAAGCTATAAAATAAAACATAACCTATATGCTCTAATAGAATCTCTTAGATATAATAAAAGTTTTCTTCAGTTTCTGTCTCTTGCTTCAGGGTTATCTGCCACATTCTACTGAAGCAGAGCACAGTTATGGGGCACAAATCTGACTGTACCACCAAAGAAAAAGGGGAAAGCCAGAAAAGACATAGACATCATGGGCATGAGTTGAAAAGCACCCACCCCAGCTGGGGACAGTAGTTATCAGCCTTAACTTTCAGGAGTTATGAAATAATCTAATGGAGTCTAATACAACACAAAACACAGACATAGGCCAAATTCAGCTTTCCATGCAATAATAATGCAGAATAAAAACAGGAAAAAAATCACAGTGATAAAATATAATTATAATTATTTCTGTTTTTAATCAAAATCTTCATTAGCTACTTTAAAAGCTGATATTTGGCAAGTTGCATTACTTTTCCTACCACATTGCCTATATCTATAAAATGAAAGTTAAGTAGAAGAGGTTTAACTTTCCATGTTCATGATTAATTCCTTCTTCTCCTCTAATGTTGTGAATTCCATGCCATGCAAGTATAGAAAACTTTGGCAGCCTAAGCGGCAAACAATGTTAAAATAAGACTTTATTGTTCTGCCAAAATCCTTTATGCCTCATTCTAACAACAAAGGTCACTGACCTCTTCTTGGTGGTGGTGTTTTTACTTGATGGTGTTGTTTTTGTTTTTACAATAATCTTTTAATACTGAGGCAACTCTGGGTTTCTTTTATCACTGGCTGATGGGAGCTAGGCATGTTTCTACGTCCATGACCAAAGGAACCCCTGTTCTTCCAGTTTTACAATATTTACATTATTTGATATAACAATGAGATCTATAAACTCTATGCTTATAACTCTTTGTGGTAAGGCATCTTCTCCATACCTATTTAACTACAGGATACTTATGTGGGTGAAAAATATCTGAAGAGGAATTCTATATTGAATTATGATCCATTCCAAGCAAATTAAAAGGCTACTCCATTTTCCTATGAAAATATATCTTGTTTTCATTCCTAAAACAGATACAATTCAAGGTTAAACAAACAAAAGAGTCATACTAAATGTCTGGAAGAGGTTTATAAGGTCCAACAGTAGTAGAAACTGCTGGTGGCATACACTAAGAAGTAAAAATAATCAAATTAAAAGTTGTGAATTACCCTAAATCATGCATGAAGTTTTACATTTGTTTCTGGCTTACAAAATATTTGATATTCAAAGTAAGTATTTCATGTATGATAGGAAAGAAAATAAAACACAAAGACAAAATAAATTTTATTTTTATTGCACATCAGAACTAAAAGAAACAGATGTTAGTTCTCACCTCCTTTTTTAAACATTGACATCCTTTTCTTTCAACATTTATATTTTGAGGAGCAAATTATTCTAAATGAAATTAAATATCCCCTTTAAGGCCTGAGAATATTAAACCATGATCTATTATTTCTTTAAAATCCCTTACTATCTCTGAAATAGTGAATAAAGTCAGGTAACACTGTGAGCCATCCCACACTGCAACTCTGCAGTGTATGTGAGGAGGAACATGGGCTTTTTTGAAATTCCATCTGGGCCTTTTGGAAGTTGTAACACCGTGTCCAGTTTGCTGGGGTGTCATTTAACTTATCGGAGCTGTCTGTGTGGGAACAGCAACTGGTGCATTTTGTTGACAGATTGCAACAAATTAATTTTAAATATTTGGGGCTATATATCCTGAATTTGTATGTGTAAGCAATATCATTTTATATTTTCATTATTCAAGTAACTTTATGAGTTCAAAAAATGTCTCCTTACATGGCTAAACACACATATACATGTCCCGTGATGGGTGGTAGAAAGAGAAACAAAAATTTTTAAAGTTTTGCTATTGTTTCATAAGCATTTACTCTCTACTTGAGGGGCTTTCCTGCAATCCATTTAATCAAAGTTTAAAACATATTAAGATAAAATGTCTATAAAGAAATGTGGGTGTAAAATCAACATGATAAAGTTTTTCTTTAGTTCAGGCTCTTGAGTATCTGTTAAATGCTAGGTTTTGGAGGAACATATAAAAATAAATTTTAAAACCTGGCTACAAGTAGCTTACAGTCTCACGTGAAAAAAGAAGCACAAAACATGTCAGACTTTTCAAAGTGCTGTGACAGAGGTCTGTACAGGAGGCCGAACCCCAGAGGCTGACAGTGGACCACAGGGATTCGGGGACAGATGTCTTCATTTAGGATAAAAGGTGAAGTCTGGGCAGAGGGTTTTCAAGATATAGGGAGCAACATAAAATATTCCAGGAAAGAGTAAAGCCATATACATTGTTTTAAGAAATATAAGATATTCAACACTACTGCAGCATAAAGCAGAGGAAAGGGTAATACTCTCATGGGGGAGCAAGACAGATAAAGAAAGCCCAGAAAGGAAAGCAGAGATGACTACACAATAAAAGTAATAGCTAGGTCAAGAAGAAACTCGTTGTACCAAGTAGCCTGACCTTTATCCACAAACAAGAGATGGGAGGCCTCTAATAGGAAAGTGAAGTGCTCAGTGGCATGGGGACTGACCCCTCTCAGGATCACAGAGCAGATGGACTAGTAGAATGAGATGAGGGACAGTGAGATCCATTAGGAGGGTGGTATTAATATTTCAAGCTAAATTCACTCATCTTGCACCCATAGTTAACACATAATACAAAGGATCCCACATTCACTTTATAATACATGTACATACAAAATGTTATTTACAAACATGATAAGTAACCAATTTCAGATTAACACTAAAGGCAAAAATATACTAAGAAGGCCTTTCAAATTTTAAAACACTCAACCAGCCTTCAGTGAAAATACAGCCTATTTTAGACACTGTCAACCAGTATCACAATTTCCATTTCTTCTCTTGATTAGAGGGACAACTTGTTTTTAGTTTCTTTTTATTGAAGTAATTTTATTTGTTTCCTTTCCAAAATTTCCACACAGAAACAACAGCCAGAGGAATAAAAATAAAACCAATAAAAAGGTATAAGAAAGCAGTATCATATAGTTATATAACATGTGTAAAGTGAATAAATAGAAGACATTGAATTAAAAACTGAAATTACCATCTTGATCATGACATATTACCCAGAGGCAGTAGGAAAGAAAACTTTAATTAAAAGATACCCATTTTTATCAATCATGGCTGCATTTTCAAAATAAATATATTGTTGTCAAAAATCTGAATCAAACTCATTAATAAAATAGTATGCAGATCTTTAAGAGGTATAAAGGAAAAGCTTGGTTCAGAGGCTAAAACAAGAATTAAATGAATGTATAGATATTAGGTTAGCTTTAAAGCATTTGTGAATTAATAAAACTGATTTTAAAACATTTGTTGTGGTGATTGTGGTGGGGAGGGAGTATAAGGGGCTAGATGGCAATGAAAAAATACAATAAATAACATTTTGCATTATTTAAAAATTATACATAATTTTCAAAAAGATACCCTACAACTGTTGGCCTCATTTTAAGATATTTACTGTACATTTAGATCTACCCCAGCTGTTCTGGGTATGGTTTATCTCAGAATGACCTTGGCCCTGCATGTTAGCCCTAGCACAAACCAGCACCAGCGAATTAGCTTGTCTCCATATCATTTTTGGACCACAGTTTAAGCTCTACAGCAACTCTATTATTTTTGCTCTTAACTTGACTACATAGTGCAGAAATCCTGTGTTTTGTTTTTTTCAATTTATTGGGGGGCACTGGTGATAAGATGGTGTGTATATTTCCATGATACATGATATGTGTATTGCAGCATGTGCCTGCCACCAAAAGTCAAATCCTTTGGAATTATATAGTCAACTATAATCTAAAACCCAACCTAAAAAATTTAAATATCATCCTAGTGCTTATCTTCCACAATTTAAAAAACCCACAGCAACAGGGAAGCTTTCCCAATGTCAGTAGATAGGTCTTCATTGAGTTAGTGCCATACTTCCAGCGAAACAGCATGTCTACTTTCCAAGCTATGTGTAGGAGATATAAAACATATGTTCAAACATTCCATGGGTTTTCTATATTGGAAAACAGATAGAAAACAACTTTGCTGCCCCTTTCAGCAACATTGCTTTTAATGTTAATCTGGAATACGCAAAGCAATGATGTTCAATGAGCATACTACAACACTGAACATACCAGATTCGTGTGTAAAGTGTGTAGCACTGTACATCACCTGTAGGTGGTGAATGGAAAAAGCAAACCACTAATGTGTAGCAAGTGATGTTTGGTTAATGTCTTCAGTAGGAATCACATTTTGTAACAAACCAACCTCACAAGTCATTTTGACAAGCTGAGAATCTCTCCTAAATGCTGAGTCTCACACACCTTAGATGGAGAAGACTGTTCCTATTCCCATCCTTCAGTTCTCTCTATTCCCACAAGTAATCATTATTTCACTTTAGTGCACTATCACATGGACATTAACTTTTTTTAAAAAAGACCGCATTGCCTGCACATTTTGACAAGTTCTACTACACCTTCACATGTTCATCTGAATGTTCCCCCTATTCCATTTTTAGACCACAGACTTTTACAAACTTACTAATATTTGTGATGAAAAAGCAAACAGGAATTTACCAATAAGAAGACTTCAAGTTTGACAGAATGAAGAAAGAGAAACTTGCTGATAGGACACAACATGAAATTAGTGTCAAAAGCCATTTCCACCACCCATGTTATTTAAGTGTATGATGAATGTACACGGAACTCTTAAAAACGCACACAGAACTCCACTGCCACCAAGGACACTCTGAAACAGCAGGCAGCCCCTCCTATTAGCTTTCCCACGCTGCACAGCCCTGTGTGAGCTGATGCAGAGCAGCCAACAGGGAGATGGAGTTTACAAGTAAAAGTGAGACCGAACTGGCTAATTACTCACCTTCTCACTTATCCCAGGGTCGCTCGTCTACCTTTGTGTTTCCTCTCTGGTCATAGCTCAGCGGCAAATGGTTATGATTCAGCAGAAGTCTGAATCTGACAGCTAAGAAGAACTTTTTTAATAAAAAAAAAATTGGAAATTAAAGTTCCCTTCCACTGCAGTCTTCCTTTCCTTGCCCTCTGTGTGTGTTTCTCGTTTTCTCTCCTTGCAACGCAAGCTACGTAGTGGTCTATAAATATTGACCCTGACACTTGCTCAGGGCTTTACTTGCTCATGGCACAGGTCCGTGTTACTGAACACTGTGGTAATACTCGGTGAAGTTCTCAGCTGCTCAGACAAAGCTGTGGATTGGCTCACTACCCAGCAACCCTGTGCCTGCCTGGAAATACCATTTTGCTGCCAGCTTTACAGATGCTATGGCCTTTTCCTGAGGTGCAAATCAGGCACAGAAGAGCAATTATGAGGTTTTTCTGAAGAAATACAGTTTTTCTCAAGCAGGTGGAAACAAGGGAGGTTGAGGGAGGGAAAAACAAGAAAGGAAATACTGCCTTTGTTTTGGCCAAACAACATAATCTCATATCCTTTATGAAAGTCATACCTAAATATCATTCAATCAAGCTTTATAAAACAAAATTACTATAATTTCTACACATTACAAATGACTAAAAGATATAGAAAAGCATTTTTGTAACTGTTGTTAATATTGCTTCTCATTGAAAAGGGCTGCAGTGACTGAGTAACTGGACGCAAAGAAATATTTCAACATAAGTTCTCTTCCAGAAACATGGAAATGCACTGGAAAGTGTAATATTAATATAGATCAAATTATGTTTGGTGAAAAAAGCTAAAACATAGTCTTAAATTATATGAATCAGCCTATTTTATTAACTACTAGATTTCGGATGATGACAATTACAATTGCTTTACTTCCTATTTTTAGATTAAGAATAAACTCTGACCCATGATGCTTGCAGGTGACAATAAGCAAGGTCAGCATGACACATGTATACCACACACGATATCCATAGTAGGAATCATCAGACAGTGAATGAAGGCCACATTTTTTATTCTTTTTGCCAAGAATAAACATTTGTTTCTTTTATTGAGATGCCCCCCACCCCAATTAAATTAACAGTGAAGGAAACTTTAGAAACAATCTGGTCCCTGATTCATTTCAGAGTTGAGATGATGGTCCCCAACATTGGCTAACTTACCCGTGATCACAGGGCAAGTGTGCAGCAGAACCCAAGCCAGAGCCCTTGCCCTACTGCTCACAGTGGTGTGCTCCTTCTAGCAAAAGAATGGGCCTCAAATTTACTTTTAAGTTCAAAATCCTATCTTCATGTGCAATCTTACTGAAAACCTTGCCATAAGCTAGAAGAATAACTAGCATAAAAAAGTTAGCCTTTTACAGTTAAATTAACCCCAAAAAGTTATGTACAAGAATTAACTTTCTAACAATTGAAATCCACCTTGCCTTGTTTCATTCAATAATTAATATTTGCCCAACAAATTAATGTATTACCAGGAGAGGTACATAGTGAAATGCTGAGGAGACAAAGATAATACATAGTTCCTACTCCCAGAGATCTTACAGTCCAGTTTCAAAGGGGAAAAAAGTTAACTACAAAAAACATGTGTCCATGCAATGACAAAGACCACAGGACCGCAGTGAGGGATCATGTGAAACACGGGCACCAGAGCTAACACCGAGTGAAGGCAGGGTAGAGAACAAGACTTCTTCAATGGAGACTTCTGCATCTTAAAAAACGAGTAGAAGACAGTGAGCAAAGAAGGGAAAGAATAAGACAAGACAAACAAGCATGAAAGAGCATGATACACAACTTAAAATAGTTCTTGCTGCAGCACAGAGTGAAAAGCAGGAAATAATTTTTTAAAAATTTTTAAAAGAATGTGCTTCCCTTACTCATCCCCCCCCACCCCCAATAACACCTGGAATCACTGGTCATTTTGCTGTCTCTATGGTTTTGCCTTGCTCAGAATGTCATGCAGTTGGAATCACACAGGGTATAGCCTCTTCAGACTGGTTTCTTTCAGTTAACAATTAAATGGACAGTTTTAATGGAGTCAATCTCCAAATTCTCTTCTACACAAACTTCATTACTGTCAACCTGCCTGACAGTAATGTTTTATTCACAACAATCCTCCTTATACTTCACGGAAGAAAGGCACACTCTCATCCTTCCCAAATATTAATACTCTGGTTTCTCTTCAGACTGCATAAATCTTTTGCCTTTTTTACCAAATATTACTATGGTACGCTGACCTGGGGACATGGAAAATTTAACAATTTTAAAATTTCAGTTAATATCTTAAGTTTTGTTAAAGAGCAGCATGACAGTGTGAACAGTTAAAGAATTTTAAATGTAATCTATATCACATAAAAATTCTATGAGGAAGTGAGATGGAAAAATAGGTCAAAAAATGAAATAGTAATGTAGAATTTTCAGCTTTTAACAGAAGAGTCTATTCATCATTACTTAAATGGATAATGGTTTTATTAAATTGCTGTGGATTTAGATTCCACTGAGTATTCTTAAAATAGTTGATATAAGTTTTATTTTTGAACGTCAATATTTCCAATATAGGGTAGAAGTTAAATTCTTTGCAAGCACACATTTCACCACAGGTGAAAGCCATGGATGTTAACCTGGTAATGTGTGAGTGGTTACAGAGTTATTCAAAATTCTTTCAAAGATATGTGAACAAAAATGGCTAATGACTATTAGCCTCCTATATAAAACCCAAGTTTTCAACCTGGTATATAAAACTTTTTTATCACCTTTCTCTTTCTTAAGGAGATTTTAGGGCAGCGAAGCTACCCTGTGTGATAGTGTCACAGTAGATACATGACACTGTGCCTTCAGCAAAGCTTTAGGACTGAGCCACGCAAACAGAAAGCCCCACTAAAAACTATGTACTTCAGTTAAATCTTTCCTTGTCTTTCTGAAGCATATGTCTAGAGAGAGGAGCATTATTATTTGTTGAGCAAATACCATCTAATGGGGGCTTTAGAAATATTTTCTGTAACACTAAAAACAACCCTGATAGATGGGTACACTTTTGCCTTTTTTAAGATGGAGAAAATGAGGCTTAGAGTTATTGAGTGGCTTATCTGAAATCATTTATCTAATAAATACTACATTTGAAATTCAGCCCAAATCTGGCTGCACTGCAGTAGCATATACTGCCTTTGTATTAGTCATTGAAATGAGACATAAAGGCTGCCCAGGCTGGGCAAGGAAGTGAACTCAAGAGCACTCTCATGAAATCAGAAAGGAATGAAAGTCTTCCTGCATTTCTTCAGGAAACTGCAAGAATTTTAATGCTGAGTATTAAACAGCAGCAAAAAGAAGGGACTAACAAATTAATCAGTGGAAACCAGTGGATAAAATTGAAATAACTGATATGCCCTGTTAAGAAGATCTTAGAGAGTTTTATATTTAATCTGAATGAAGAGAAAGGAAAACATCAAGAATCAAAGGTGTGAAGATCCAATAATGTGAAAATGTTGGTTCTTCTCAACATTACCTATAGATTAACTGCAATCTAAATCAAAATTCCAGGAAGTTATTTTGCGGAAATGGGCAAACCTATACTAAGGTTTATATAAAAAGGTAAAAAACTCAGAAGAGCCAATGCAATATTGAAGGAGAAGAACAAAGTTGGCTGCTGATACTATCAGGCATAAACACTTACTAGAGTAATCAAGACAATGTGGTGCTGGAGAAAGAATAGACAAATGGATGAATGGAAGAGAATAGAGACCTAGAAATAGACTCACATAAATATAGTCAACTGACCTTTGACAAAGGGGCAAATATGATATAAAGGAGCAAAGATAATCTTTTCAACAAATGGTGTTGAACAACTGGACTACCCACATGCAAACTAATGAATCAAGACAAAGATCATAAGCCCTTCACAAAAACTAACTCAAAATGGATTATAAAACATAAATATAAAATGAAGAACTATAAATTCCTAGGTAACATAGGAGAAAACCTAGATGACCTTGGGTATGGCAATGACTTTTTAAATACAACACCAAAGGCACAATCCATGAAAGAAATAATTGATAAGCTGTATTTCATTAAAATTAAAAAGTTCTGCTCTGCAAAAGACAGTGTTAAGAGAATGAAAAGATAAGCCACAGACTGGGAGAAAATATTTGCAAAAGACACATCTGATGAAGGACTATTATCTAAAATTTACAAAGAAATCTTAAAACTCAACAACAAGAAAACAAGCAAACCAATTGTTAAAATGGGCCAAAGACTTTAACAAACACCTCACCAAAGAAATACACAGGTGGCAAATAAGTATGTGAAAAGATGCTCCAAATCATATGGTCAACAGGGAAATGCAAATTAAAACAAGGAGATATTGCTACAAACCTATTGGAATTGCCAAAATCTGAAACACTGACACCACCAAATGTGGGTGAGGATGCAGAAAAGAAAGAACTTTCATTCATTGCTGCTAGTAATACAAAATGATACAGCCACTTTGAAAGATAGTTTAGTAGTTTATTACCATGTGATCCATCAGTCATGTCCCTTGGTATTTACACAAAGTAGTTGAAAACTTACATCAATGCAAAACCTATATATAACTGTTTATGGCAGCTTTATTCATAACTTTAACCAAAACTTGGGAGCAACCAAGATACCCTTCAATAGGTGAGAAGATAAATAAACTATGGTACATCCAAATAATGGAACATTACTAAGCACTAAGAAGAAATGAGCTCTCAAGCTATGAAGACATGGAGGAATCTTAAATGTGTATTAGTAAGTGACAGAAGCCAACCTGAAAAGGTTACATACTACATAATTTCATTTATTTGACATTCTGGAAAAGACAAAACTATGAAGACAGTGAAAAGATCAGTATTTGTGGGAGGTGAAATGAGAGGGATAAAGGCAAAGCACAGATGATCTTTAGGGCAATAAAAATACTGTGTTTGACACTGTAGTAATAGATATAGATCATTACATGTGCCCAGACATGCAGAATGTACACTACCAAGAGTGAACACTAAACTATGGAGTTCGGGTGAGAACGATGTGTCAATGTGAGCCCACCAATTGGAACAAGTATGCCGCTCTGGTGGGGAACACGGAAAACACAGATTATGCATGTGTGGGAGCAGAGAATGTATATGGAAATATCTCCATTTTCCTTGCAATTTTGCTGTGAAGTTTAAACTGCTCTAACAAACTAAAGTCTTTAAAAAGTCAAAGGGGGCTGATCCTTCTGGTATCTGGGTCTTTGCCAAGGCAGGGGTTGTACAGATAGCAATTTGGGAACTGGAAGCTAGGAAGGGAAGATAGATTAGTCTTTAATGTGATGAACTTGAAGTAGGTAACATATCCAAGTGAATATTGTCAGAAAGTATTAAAATGTATTGATCCATAATACAGGAGAGATGAAGACTGTACCAATTCAGTAGCCTTCTATTCTTGTTTGGGGGCTTCAAACTAATACAGGCTACTTCTCAACACAGAAACCAAATCAGTGGCTTAAAATTTTCACTCATGTAATATTCACCTCTTACTCAAAACCCTACCTGCTTCCCCATTTAGTTCAGAGTAAAAGATCAACTTATCATAATAATGCATAAAGCCCTACTCAGTCTGCCCCTCAGTATGTCTCTGACATCATGGACTACAGCCCCCCTCATTTTCTCAGCTCCAGTCCAATTGTCCTCCTATTACTCATAAGTGTGCCTGAAAAGTCTTCCCTTAATGTCTGTCCTTCAATTTGCCTTTCCCGCACTGGCGTGTTCTCTTACAGACAGCTTCAGGACTGACTCCTTCACCTCCTTCAAGGCTCTGTTCAAAGAGCACCTTTCAGTAAAACCTACCCCCACCGTGCTATTTAGAATGACAAGCTTCCTTGTTTATGACTTGACTGGTATTGCTTGTCTTTTCCAATTGAACGTAGGTTCAATAACAGCACAGATTTCAGGTGCCTAAACTGAATCTTGCACATAACAAATGCACAATAACTATGTGTTGAATAAAAAACTTAGAGATCTGTGAGCCATATTCCAACACAGGTGGGTGGTTCCTGAAGGCATGAGGCCTCTCAGTATAGCATATATAAGAAGTAAACCCAAACCAACTCACTACAGTATAGAGATGATTTTGAAGTCAAGTTGACTTGAGCTTTCATTTGTCTCAAGTTACATAAATTATATAGCCTTAGTTTCCTCATCAATAAAATGGGTTTAATATTACTTTCTGTGTCACTGGGTATCAGTGCCCTTTTTATTTTTCAATATTATTTTATTGTATAGATATATCATTGTACTTATCCATGTATCAGCTGATGGACATTTGGGTTGTTTCTACTTTTGAACTATTATAAATAATGCTGCTATGAACTTGCATATACAAGTTCTTATGCAAACATTTGTTCTCATTACTCTTGGATAAATGCCTGGAGTAAAATTTCTAAGTAATATGGGAATTTTATGCTTAACATTTTAAAGAACTGTTTTCCAAACTGGCTGCACCATTTTATATCCCCACCAGCAATGTATGATGGTTCCAATTTTTCCACATCCTCCAAATACCTGAAATTATCTGTATGTTTCATTACGGCAATACTGGTAAATACAAAGTAGAATCTCATTGTGGTTTTAATTTGTATTTCCCTAGTGGTTAACAATGTTGAACATCTTTTCACATACTTATTGGCCTTTCGGTTATTTACACTTCACTTCCACTAACCATGATTTCAGAAAATCCTGGGACCAAACAAAGCTTCAAACAGATTTTCAGGGATCCAGCTTGTTGTATCTGGCATAGATATAGCCACTGCCTTGTTAGCTCAATAAATGAATAAATTAATAAACAAGTAAAAGATTAGAAATTAGAAATACTTGATTTATTACTATATTGTTTCAGTTTTTAAACTAAGCACTTGAATTATTTTACAATTTCAATAGAAAGGAAAGATACATTTCAAAGGAAAAAACTTTTTAAAATGACATTTACCAAGACAATTTGCTAATGCTTTGTTTAGTATTATGATAAATACCTACATTAGTACGTTTAGTTTGGTAATAATAAGTACTCTCTCAGATCAATGTTAGGGAACTGGACTTAAAATCCAGTTACAGTAATGCTTTATAATTTAAGGCTTCCTTGAAGTTAGAGATGAAAAAGCAAAAAATTGATTAAGTAGTGAATGATTTTTAAATATTGTTGACCAACCCAATCAGATACAAATATCACAGATTTACCCAACACTATATATGATGATACACTCCTCAGGGGAAAATGGGTACAAGAAAAATATTAGTAATCCCAGCTTGTCATCAGGTTTCAGAAAGACCTGAGAGAATTTGACTTTCAGGGTAAATGACTGAGGAAAAAGAAAACGGACTCTACAGTACACCTACTTAGAAGAAAACCATGGGCTGTTTTCTCCTTGGTTTTGTCTCTGCGGATATACTACTGGTCATATCAGGTACAGAGTCTCTTACCTTTGACTCTAAGGTTCTGTGTCCCAAGAAGTAAATACTTCGGACTCCCAAGACCCACAGGAAAATCATACAAAAGTCGACTAATGTTTTCTGCTGCCAGTTTACTGTACTTATCCATGATTAGTTTGAGAAGAACTGACTGTACAATAAGTGAATAGGTCATTTGCTCTTTTCAACTAGAACAATGTTTATATTCAATGATGAATATAAATTGAAAAGAAGAAAAATATAAACAAAAAAAGAATGTGTGTCCTTTTAAATTTTCATTTGACATCTCACCAACTAACACTAAAGTAAAACATTTTATCATTTATAAATAGGAACTCCTCTGAAATTCATAGGGTATGGAACACATATAACCAGTGTCAATAATAAAGCTCAATTATATTTAATAAAACAAGGTAATATAAAGAGTGAAATGCATCAGGAACATCAAGTTGTTTTTATATGATAGTTGTTGCTAAATGGACTTATATTTAAACTATACTCATGCCTCTTCATGCTTAATAATAATATCTAATTTCCTAGCTATGTATCAGTATTACCAATTTGTTTTTCTCTTAAAGCCACACAGATACTTACATAATACTAAGGACCTTAACAAAAAGTGGTTTTTAACATAGTAAATAATTATTTGCAATGCAATTTCAAACATTTCCTACTTTTAAAAAAGTATACAGTTCTTAAAATTATCATATAACTTTAATATCCATTTCTTAAAATTAAGGAATTAATGCTAATTTAATTTTTTTGCCATCACTCCAAATGGAAATTAAATTAAGTCTATGGGACAATAAGAATCTTTATGAGGATAATTTTAATTCCATTAATCTTGGAATAGTTTTCTTTTATTCTAAAAATGTAGCTGAACTTTTAATATTTGTTACTTTTTCAAGAATAACTCATTTGAGATCTTTTTATTCATACAGATAAGATACCCATGATAAGTGATGTGACATTAATTTAACGGAATATTTATTTCCAGGAAGAAATTACAGTATACTTTGCTGAACAGTGGACCTGGAATCTTGAGAAAGTGGTAGGTGTCATCTCCAAGGCAGGGAAGTGGTCCTGAAATCACCTGGCCAGAGGAACTTACATCAGCTAAAAGAAGAGAAGGGATGACTGGGGATTCCCCAAAACGAGCCACGCCAGACACTCCTCAGGGTGCAAAGGGGGAAATTGCAGCCAGGAAGCATCCAGCAAAAACCAACACGATGGAGCAGGGAGGTACCTGTCCATCACCTTCAAGCTGACCTTTTTCACTACCCATTATAAGGCAGAAGCTCATAAAAATATCACCGAATGATTAAATTTAACAGGCAGTGAAAATAGAAATGTACATTAAGTCTGATCAATCATAAAATAAAACATGTTTATCTCACTATTCTGTTTTTATGGAGGCAATTTAAACTGTAAAGCTGAGAAATATAATTATTCATTTTAATGCCACTTCTAATCAGAACATATTTCAAAAAAGCAAGAAAAACAGGAGTAAAACAAAATAGCAAAGTAATTTTAACAAGAAATAAATGTGCTAACCATTCATCTTTTTTGGTTCACATATAAAATGTTTCTGTTGGCTGCTCTGCTTCACAGGGCCTGAAATTTTCTTAAAACGTACTATCAAAAATAACTAAAGGGTAATGCAGAAAAAAAAGACCAAAAACGAAAAAAAAATCTTGCCACTTTTGCATAGATGAAAACTGAACAGGAGTGAACTTTGAGGCTTTTTCCCCCCTCCTCAAATTTGCTTCATTCTGGTATTTGGCCTAAAGCGGCAGTTTTCAACTGGTGTGTCACAAGACTTTTAAAACATGAAATGCCTGACTTTCATTCAGGGGCACTGACGTCTTTTCTCTCAGATGGTTAAATTTAAAAATTACAACAGCGAACACAATGGCAATCTGGCATGAATGAATCAAAATTATACCTATTTTTGTCAGATTGGCAAAAATATACGTATTTGGGGTCATGCTGCATAATTTCACTAATGAGTTTATGTGTGCCACGAGGTAACAAAGGTTGAAAAGTCACTGATCTAAAGTGACCAAGAACAGGGCTGCAAGTGGGCTGAGGATATGTAGGTGATAAAAGGAAAAGGTAAGAATAAAGAATATCCTCACACTTTTGTTAATGATCTAATGCAGAGATTAAATAATGTTAACAAATAGCATCTCAATGTAGTGATCAACTTGCTTATATTCTTGTTTTGTTTTATTCTGAAGACAATTTATACTAAACTTCAGCATTGAATCCAAATAAGCATGTTGTATGAATACTTGTGTTTGGAAAAGCATTTACAAACTGCTACTCATACTTGACGCTTAAGTGTCACCAGTAGAGAATATGAACGAATACTTTGGAAGTACAGGAATCTCAGAACATGCCCTGAGGGTCGAGGGACCCCCGTTGATGGGGTAAGACTTCTCATTGTCCAATTCTTAATGGTATGTATGCATCTAAAAACTCACATCTCCATGGCACTTTATATTTTTAAGAAATGTTCTATCGTATGTTATCTAGCTTGATCATCAGGACAAGACAATGAGAAAGTGTTCCCACTTTACATACAAGGAAACTGAATAAAGCAGGTAAGGGAACAGTCCATGTATAAAAGTTTGAAAGTAGAGACAGAAGCTGAATTCAGGTCTTTTCACGTTAAATGCTTGGCCCTCACCACTATAGTTTTCAGAAGTATCAGAGGGCTCAGATCGTAGCAGAAATTATTTTTCTCTGGAAAAAATAATGACTTCTAGTGGACAGACTGAATTCTTCCATTTGAAGCATGCATATTAGTGTTGACAACAGCAACACACACACACACACACACACACACACACACACACACACACACACACACACACACAACCTGTGTAATGCCAGTGCCATTACTTAGTCACCCAAGTTAAAAATTTCAGTGTTCTACTTCTGCTCTCTCCTAGTTCCAGTTAGTTACTCCTTGCACATACTCAGGAGTCTATCTTTGAAATATCCTTCGAGTTTGTCCTCTCTTTTCCCTGCCCTCTGTTCCCACCAAAATTCAGGTTTAGCTTTTATATAGCCTTAAATACCAAGCGAATCACAATCTAGCCTCCTGTCACCACTCTCCTTTTTCCCCCTCACCAATCTCCTACAGTGCCACCGCACTAATGAGTTTTTTTCAACACCTTCTCTTGTCAACAACAGAAGGCGAGAACTTCTCAGCACAGAATCCAGGCCTGCTGGCCCTCTCGACCTGGCGCCACCCCAGCCAATTCATTTCCCTTTTGCCCACAACACAAGTCCCACGTTACACTGCCCACCGTACCCAACCCTACATTCGCTGGAAATGCGGGGTACAGCAGCTCTTCCACACTTCCATTCCTCTCACAGAATGGCCTTCTGGAAATCGCTGTTTCTGCGGGACAGCCTTTCAGCTGGTGCCATACTCACCCCATCTTTGTGGGATGCGATTGCAAGTTTAAAAAGGGAAAACTTCCTTGGATGTTGTGTCTCAAGACTCCTTCCTCTCTTTGTTTGATGTCTCCTTGTTAAAAACATGACAAACTGCTCAATTTGCACTGGTGGTATTTCCTGCTAAACACAGAAGGGAAAGGCACAGACTGGCCCCAGACTGGCAGCAGCGGGACAGGGCTCGCACGTGCATTTCAGGATGACCTGGGGGACCTGACTAGCATTTCTGCCCTTAGTGTCCACTCTTCTTTCTCTGTTTTATCATCTCTGTGGCAGAAAATTAGGCAATAAATAATTCTACAACATTAACAAAAATATGTTCATTTTGCCTCCATAATTTTCCTTTTGAAAGACCTACTAATCCAACTTTCAGATAAAATCATGCATACTAGTGCTGTTGAGATTTTGAAGCAGATTATAATCTGAAAGAGTGGCCATGAGTGATATTTAAGTGCTCAAATTATGACAAGAGTACCCACGGAACTGACAGTGCCTCTACAGAGAGAATGCTTAAGTATTTACATGGCCAAAGATTGCTACATTTTCTTTAGGGCAGAACATCAAAGTTCAAAGCACACTAACGAAGTCAATCATTGGGTTTACCAGGAATCAATACCAATTAAAGGCTCTACTTCTAAAATGCGTATCAGGTGTTATTGGAAAATGCATCCATCTGAAAAGCAGCTATTGAAAAGAAGTTTATCAAAATGGGCAAATAATATACAAAAAGTCCCCAGTGAATGCTGAAAACCTTGTTCAGAGGACAAGCCACCTGTCTGCTGGAAGCAGCGCTCAGACTTCGTGGCACCACATTACCCTAATTTCCTGCGTGTGCATAGCAGCACACCCCTCAGTTGCTTATTTATCGCTCTAGTCTATTAAAAACTGTTTCAACCCACTTACATCCCTGACAAATCTATTTCATAATTTTAAGTAGCAGTTGTGATGCTTCTACTGGAAAATTTTACATTTGCTTTTTCAAGAACACACTTGCTGAGCACTACAGACACAATCTCCCTTCTCCAGGGGGCAAGAGGCCAGTGAAGGGGACGGAAGACTGGGGAGCAGACCCCTGCACTACAGCACGGCCGCGGCCAAGACACAGACATGCGGAGCACAGACAACCTAATTCCTCCTGGACGCTGCACTCCGGGAAGGCTTTTTGGAGAAGGGGTGATCATCTGATTTGTTAAAATAGAAGTTAACCATAAAGTACATGAAGATTTCAGATGGGTGGCACTTTAGAATGATGATAAGACTCAAAGTATGGCTATGGAGTGAGAGCCTCAATTGGTGGTAACTGGTCCAGGCTTAATATCACACCCTTACAGTTTTGATACCGGGAGCTGCCACATTTCTAGGTTTAGAAACATTTCTTCTTCGTTGCCTATTGATATTTTCATTCATTTCATCATATGATTTATTCTAATTTTTAAAATGGAATCCCATGTTTTGGGAAGGTCAGGTTTTTTGGGGGGATTTAATAATCTTTATTCCCATAATCATTTTTCTATGAATGTTTTTATTCATTTACTCAAAAAATATTTATTGAGCAACTGCTATATGACAGGCTTGGTTTCAAATGCTGGAAATATGATGGTGAACCAGACACACCATACGTGCCTTCCTAGACTTCACGTTCTAGAGGTGAGTAAAAAGAAAACTAAACAGTGACTATAACAACATCTCATGGCAAAAAAAAAAAAAAAGGCATGCAATAATAAAATTAAAACAGAGTTATGTAATAATGTTGGGGTAAAGAAAGCTTAGACAGGCAAAATTAAGAAAAGTTTCTCTTAGAGCTGAGGCCTGAATGATGAGAGGGAGACAGCTGTGCAAAGATTTGTGGGAAGAGCATGCCAGGAAGAAGAAATTGCTAATAAAAAATCTGTGGGTCAAAACCACTCTTGGTATTCACGTGACCAAAAAAAGTGGTAGGTGGGCAAAAGTTGGCACATGGTGAAGTAAAATAATCAGACAGTAACTGAATGATGTGGGTTTTAGCTGGTGGTTTTTAAACTGTGCCACATATTAGAATCACCTATGATGCTTTGACAAACCCAGATGCCCAGGCCTTAGTCCAGATCAAGTAAATCAGAATCACTAATATTCTTTAAATCCCTCCACGTAATTCTGACTTGCAGCTCTGTTTAAGAAGCACTAATTAAAGCCTTGGTAAGGAATTTAAATTTTGGTCTAATCACATAAACAGCCATTGAAGATTAAAATTTCACCTGAAATTTTTGTCAGACAACTAAAGTGTTTAATTTCTATCTGGGTATCTGGTAAAAAAGAGCAATACACATTAGGAATATGTTAGTTTCTAAAGCACTTTCTCCTTAAGAACAAAAAAAGGAAGGAATTATTGAAATACTTCTAAAAATTCCAATCATTTAGGTAAAAATTAGTTTTTCTGGAAACATCTAATGCAATTATATGTTTCTGATTTGTTGCTTTTATGTATTCTCCCTATAAATTCTAGAATACATTTGCTTGGCATTTGTGACTAACTTTCTGTCTTGAGAAGAAAAAGGATACACAAAACATTTGAGACAGTAACTGAATTTTGATAACATTATTCTTTGTATTTGTAACATTGACCGAGGGATTCCCCATCTGCTATAAATGGCTCATCAACCTTTGATGGAAATGGGGTTGATCTACTAGGACTGATAAAATCCAAGAATCATCATTGATCAAAATATTCAGATACATTTTTTAGGTAAAAATGACACTTCTGTTGTTCAAATAAATGCTAGAATACTTTTTTGTGGGGTATTTAGTAGAGAATGAAATTTCCCAGGGGTAGTAGAGGTTACATTTTCCATCTGTAAGTGTCCATTTAAGTTCTTATTTTTAACAGCTAATAATCATGCACAAACTGAGGAACAGAAATTACATTGTAAGAAAAGCAAAAGCAATCAACTCCTGGTCACATTCCAGAAAAGCAAACCAATCAGCCAGAAATTAATTTCACTGCCATGTGGTGCCGTATTCCTAAGAGTTCTGCTGATACAGCATCTCTCCCAGCGTCTAATAGCACATTAAAATCTACTAACTACCTGAAGGAATTTTACTTAAAACTTCAACCACTCCATAGAATGTAAACTTTTATTCTTCATTTACATACATCAAACAGTATTTTACAAAAAATTGCATATATGAATATTACACTACAACCAATTTTTTAAAGGTATTTCAAAGAAGTCGAAAGTTGACACAGTTTCTGCAGGCCATCTGTCATGGAATTCACAGCATGTGAGTAAAAAATGAATGGCCATGCCTACTCAAACCTTTCTTCTTCAAGCTCTGTGTGATAAAGCCAGCCAAGGTAATCTATCTTAAAACAG
The DNA here is from genome assembly GCA_004027475.1 of Anoura caudifer. Classification (NCBI taxonomy): domain Eukaryota; kingdom Metazoa; phylum Chordata; class Mammalia; order Chiroptera; family Phyllostomidae; genus Anoura; species Anoura caudifer. The sequence goes on from PVKU01006319.1 coordinate 35,116, forward strand.
TCTTTGAATTCTTTCTCTACCTTTAAGAAACCCACAGCATTCCCAACTTGTATGATATCTGGTTTCCCTATTCTGGTAAACAATACTTGAATTGAAATCAGCAGCTACATTTTATGTATTTTTCCATATTCACAGTACCTTTCTCTGTGTTGTTAAACAAACACCTAATGAATGAATGTATAATGAAGATTTACCCTTCCACTGATAAAGGTAGGAAACGTTGAAGCAGCATAGTGCTGGTGGGAGCTTCTGCAAACGCACATTGCCACTTCAGCGCCCTGACCCCATTGTCTCCTGCTTGGTAACATAAAGAGAAGTGAGAAATGCTTGAACATACGAGGTGAGAGGTACTGCTATGTATGCTCCCAATATGAAGGCTGGATCAAGGAGAAAGAGGATTTCAATAATTAAAGACTGCAGACTGAAATGAAAAATAAAATATGGCCATAAATCATTCCACTGTTCTGAAAACAATTTTGAATATCTAATGTGTAACAAGCACTTGTAACACAAGGAAATAAATTAGACACAACTCCTGCTTCCAAATAGCACACAAGCAAAAGCTTTAAGGCAGAGTAAGAAAAGCAATGCAAGAGCTACATATAAGTGATAAAATATAAGGACCTAATTCACTGCAGAGGAAAAGTGGTCCTGGAACTAAGTCTGAACACATTGAGCAGGGATTAGTCAAGGAGACGAGGCAGAGGGGGATCCATTCCGGAAAGAGGCAGAGCAGAGGCACAGCTGGGAGGGCTAAGCAGGCTGTGCAAGGAATGAGAAGCAAGTCCCTGTGATGAAACAGAGGCTGCAATGGAGGGACAGGCAGGACATACGGTAGGACAGGGGGGAAGGAGCCTGATCAGGGAGTGCCTGGTGTGTCATGAAAATATACCTTAAACTTTTATCTGCTGGGCAATGAGGAGCCAATGATCAGTTCTGAAAAGCAGAGCCGCATGCTAAGATGTGTGGACTTATATGGAGAGTGGCTGGGAGTATGAAAGAGGAGGCAAACAAAAAAGTATAAAGGCCTAAAAAGATTGTTTTAAAATCATTTGCAAAATTTGGGTTATCTGATCCTACACAATGCTACACATGTATACTTAATGTAATTACTGCTTTGATAATTAATGAGTTAATGTCCTCCTTAAAAATATGTTTTAGGATTTGGGTAGAAAACTACTAATACACAGAACATTTTAACTCCTACTGAAAATGAATAACAGTTCAATTTTCATGAATAAATAATAACTAAATGAACTAAATTATTACTACTTTTTGTAGTAAATTAAGATGCTAAATGAACTGAATTGAAATGATCTGAAAATATTTTTATAAAAATTCAACATTCTAATGGTAACCTCATGTTACTTATGATTCAGTTTTCAATGATTTCATATTGTTTTGTAATTTGCTGCTTTTATAGGTTTGCTATTTACCTAATGCTCTAACTTCCTGTGTTTAAAAACAATCCAATAGTTTCAAAAATCAGATTGTAGTTAAATGAACAAACTTACTGCCAACTTCACTATGCTGTTTGCTGCAGTTCATATTTTATCACAGAGAATTTTACCTGAGGGAGAACTGTTGAGGCAAATTATGACTCTGACATGAAATAAGCAAACCTATGTTAGAAATACTATAGTAATTTCACTTTGCATGTATTTTAAAAGATTATACAAACTGTAGTTATTAATTCACTAAACAGCCTTACCTTCAATCTAGCAATACCCAAAATTTTACAGTCAGGAGGCCAGGTTGACAGCCAGAGAGTGGTATGCTTTCCTAGCCACAGTAATCACCATGAATGGTGACAATTTATTCTGATATTTTCCGTGCATTGCATGTCACCTTTGATCTTGTCAAGACGCTAAAGAGAAGCTGGTCCCTCCACAGCCCTGGGAAGATATAGTCAAGTTTCACACAGGTAACAGTTTTCTGGCTTTTTGGCTTTCACAGGCTGCTTCCTGCCTGGCTCTCCCACACAGGCTTGCTGGAGCGCATTGTTGCTAAAAGCAGAAGGGAAACCCAAGTAATAAGATGCAGTGAACAGGGTCCAGCTTATGCAGACTAAACATCTGAAAGAGCCAAACATTTTCCAAAGCATAGGTTTCTGCAGTGACAGAGGCGAGCTGAGCCAGTGTGGCCCAGGAGAAAGGAGATGCTAGCAGCTGCACATTCATCACCTTTAATGAAGTTTTCACTGCTCATATTCATGAAGTTCAACCAAATGATTCTTGATATTTTCACAAATTAATTTTAAGAATCAATGGGACAACCTGTCAGTACTTATACAGAGGTAGATTTTTAGGAAGAGATGTAATTTCTCTTCACTTTTAGGAAACATTTTTCCTCTTTTCTTACAAAAACACAAGGTTTCAATAGCTGGCCAGTTCAAACTATTACCATTCATAAATTCTGCATGTCTGAGAATTTGATATAACTTAAAACATGCACCACCCACAATCAGAATTTTGGCTTAGCCAAGGGAAAAACATCAAATTTAGATTCCCATTAAATACTGTAACTAGAGATTCACTAAATGTTTAAATGATGAAATTTGACAATAAAAGGCTCTATCTAGATTAGATCTCTTTCAACAGCTATATCTATGTTGTGTAACTTGGTGTGAACCAATAAAGACTGGATACAAAAAAGTATGGAAGGTTTTATTTTCCAAAGATCACAACATTATCCCCCATCCCAATGCTCTTCTTACATCCCACATAGAGGTGGGGCCTAAAGTCTTTCCCCAGGAATCTGGATGAGCTTACTACTATGGTGAAGTGACACCATGGGTGCCTCAAGGCCAGGTAATAAAATGTCATTAAATCCCACCTTGCTCATCAGAATCAGTGTTTCTGAAGCCTTTAGCCTCCACATTAGCAGTCTGACTGTGTAGAGGCATGATGTTGTAAGAAAGACCAAACTAGCCGATGTGAAAAATCAGAGAGGCCTTGAGAACCCACGAACAGAGACAAGCCCGAACAGCTTCTAACTTTTGCAGCCTCCTGCTGTTGGAGTTCTAGACACCATCTGACAGCAAAAGCATGTGAGATGGTGAACCAGCACCATCCAGTTGCATTCTGCCCAAAATCCTGGCCGAAAGAAACCGTGAGAGGCGATAACTTTGTTTTGGCTGTTTTAAGCCACTATGTTGTAGTGACTTTTTAAAAAAACACCAATAACTGGAACATACTTTGACACCAAAAGTGAGGGAGTATAATAAAAAATACAGTTAACTCTAGACAAATAGTATCGGTCTCCGGACCAAACAGAAGACAGAGGCCTGAAGGAGATTGTTAGTGGAAGCCTGATAGTCTCAAAGAGTTGGACTATGAGGGCTCCATAAAAATAAGGGTTGTGTTTTCAAAAGGAAAAGAAAAGAAGACTGTGTTCCATAGTGGCAGAACAGTTAGCAACACTGTTGCCCACAACGGTGTGGAAACTAGGAAATGTACCTGACGAAATCCGAGGATCTAGTTCGGACGATTTCAAGCAGAACACCAAAAGGAACGCCTGCCTGCCTTCTGCCACTTATGATAAGATGTGAGCAGAGATATGTGAGTTTGAAAAGAAACTGTTTGCTTGTCAGCAAAATTTGGAGGAACTATAAAAAAGTCAGAACATGCTGGGTTTGAAAACAAAACTACTTTTCAGAGAGCAAAAGGGTCTCAAAATAGGGGTGAAGTCTCTGGGAGTAATATGCCAGGTGAAGTTGAACAGACCTGGTCTACAAATAAAGGTAAGCAAGTTACTATAAATTCCCTCTCTGAACACCTCAGGAATACTCAGGCAATGCCTCAGAGATCCTTTAGGACAGAGAAAAGGCTTTCTAAGGGTCTTAAGGGCACACGCACAGAACTTCCTCTGTTGAACAGCTGAAGTACTAAGAATCTGAAGGGTGTCATTTCACTGCAGCCTCACAGGGAACTCCTGGTAAAGGAGTGATTGTCTCAAAATTTTCTGGCGGTGGCTTTTGCTAACAGAGTAAATTATAAATTATACATAAGAAACCCTAAGATTCTTGAAGAATTATCCAGTTGAAATTAAAAAGAAACAGACAATGCAAAATAAAAGTGGCCTTTGGATCCCAAACTTCTATAACATAGGAAAAAGGCTGAGAAAATTTGCCAGATATAAATAGAAGCCATGGTTGGTTGGTTGGTTCTGGAAAAAAGAATGATGATTCAGAGGACCGTAACAAGGACAAAATGGGAAGAGCCAAGAGTCACAGAAAACAATCCCCAGGGACTAGATGGAGTCCTAATCAAGCAAATGGCAGCAGGGACATTTGGGTTTCTGGTTTGCTATGAAGTATAATAGCCTCTCATTTGTCCCTCTTTGAACAGGAAGAATCACAGAATCTTCTTATGGTTGTAACACCACTCAATGTTGGGTGTGTAAAGGGCAGATAACGTATCTCTTCATTCATGGATTTTCAAAAGATTCTGCAGTTCAAGTGTTTTCAATAGTCAAGAAGCCTTATCCAAGGAGCTTCATCTGCACCTGGACTTGATTAAGAAGACAAGATTCTGGATTTCAAGCTCATTCAGTAACAGAATGAGACTTCAGGGCTTTGAGGTCAAGAACAAGTATATTTTACACAGCGGCAGCCTGCGGGGGGATTGACAGTGGCAGGTTATATTTCCCCAAAATAACCCCAATAATATCTTCCATACCACCACATTCTTCTTATACTCTAACTCCAACACTCCGCCCACCAAGTACTGGAGTTGATGTTCCTTCACCCTGAAGCATTTTTACTACAGCATAAGTGAAGCTATGTGATGTACAGACTAGATCATGAAAGGGCAATACAGCTCTCACCTTGCTCAGACTAATGCTCACTCGGGAAGCCTTCAGCTGCCACCTTAGTAGTTTAACTGTCTTGAAGCTGTCGTGCTGTGAAGAAGCCCACATCAGGCCATGTGACCGACCACGTGGACAGGCCCTGCGACTACAGGAGAAGAGAGAGATGCCAGACTAGCCCCCAGTTGCTTCAGCTCCCCGCTGTCCCAACTCCAGTCATAGTCTGACTGCAAATGCTTGTGAGACCCTGAGCTAAAAAGCAAACAGCAAAACCCTGCACAAATTCCCAACCTGCAAAAATTGTGAGAGGTGAGTTGTAGTTGTAAACCTCTATGGCTTACAGCGATTTCATTATACAGCTAGAGATAATAGTAATAAAAAGCACAAATTATTACATCTCACTCAAGCAACATACGGGAAATGCCATAAAAATTACTAAAAATAGAAACTGATATTCTGATCAAACTTCACACAGAAAAACAAAAAATTTTAAAGACATGATCTATAGAGATCTTTAGGTGAAATTATTAAACAAAACCAAAAAGTGGTCAGATATTACAACCTCAAGGTATTAAAGAAAGGTAAATTAAAAGATGCTCAGATTTAGTCTTCAAACTACCCAGCTCTCCATACAAGGATCTGGATCTCTGTAAACCCTTGAGGATGTTTCTTGGACAGAGCTGGTTGTTCTTTACTCTTTTACAACCAAGCACTATCCTGGGCCCTGTTTGCAGTGCTGGCCGAAGACGTGCACCTAACTCATCTGGCTGATGGCCAAAGCCCACATCCTGAGGACACCCCGGAGTGTTCAGTAGCCCCAGCACCTTTCATGATCCCTTGAAAACAATGTGGAAGCCTCCTCCCGGTGCAGGCTGCTGGCTCTTCAAAGTGAAGTGGTCTATTTTTCTGATGCTATGTAGGATCAGTATAAATCACAGCACAACTGAGAAAACAAAACACCAAACTCTGAAATATCTATTCCAAACACTTTACAGTTAATTTATCTCAGCAGTTCTGTCACTAGGTAAAAAATAAATAATATATGGGGAAGCAGGGGGAGTGGTGGGAGGGGAAGTGGGCATGGGGGAGAAAGGCAAGTATCTGAGGCTGTATCAATTAACCAGTGCTCACTGTGGACCTGTAAGCTCCCTGTCTATGTTACAAGATTGGGGACATATAAAAGGACAACCATGCATTCTACTTGGAAGCAAGTTTTAAGGCAACTGAGGAGACATCTAATTAGCAACAATAATTTAGAAAATAAAATAATCAAATGCTAAACTGTGATATAACATTAGATATTAGAGCCTTGCTCAGGCTTCACAAAAGATATGCAGAGGAAAAATTAAGGGGCACAGCAAGGGTATTGTGATAAGAACATTAATGGCGCAGGTTTTTCTAATTGCATAAGCAATGTGGGGGCAGAACTGGGAAAGAGTAGAGGGGTGCAGCAGAAGACCCCGGAATGGGGACCCCTGCAGACCAATCTAAGGTGGGCTGATGAGAGTCAGTGACATCTGCTAAAGAAGAGATTCAACTTAGAAGAAGAAATACTTGAAAAAAATCTATTGAAATTGCATGTTAAATTTTTATAAATAAAATAAAGGATGAATACCAAGCTATAAATAATCTCTTTAGAAATATGACATTTTAATAGCCTTAATATGACACACAGAAATTGGTAATAAAAATACTAAATAATAAACAAAAGCATAGATAACTCACAGAAGAAAACTATAACCATGAAAATAATTTAACTTAATTGATGATAAAACAAGTAAAAATTAATACAACAATGAGGGCTTCCAGAGAAGTAAATCAGCATAAGTTTTGATAATCCTGGCAGCGCACTTGCACCCTGATGATGGAAGCCTGGATAAATACGAACTTTCTGGAAAGCAATTTGGATGTATAAGTAGAGTCTTTAAAATGTCAATACCTTAAATATTTTTATTAGTAAATCAAATCTGAGAAATTTATCAAAAGCAAGTAATAAATTCAAAGACTCAATTTTGAATTCAGTAAATAAATTCTGAATAGTCATCAAAGAGTAATGATTATCGATTATTATTGCACCACCAACACTGAGCAGCTACTATGAACTAGGCTTCATGAAAATGCTCTTTTTTATCTGTGGTTATCTGAGGTGGTGGAATGGGGTGTGTGTACACATGCACATTCATACTACATGTATCCCACAACAAAGCTTGGATTTTGTTGGATTAACCATCTGAGATCTTCTGTAATACTAGATATTAAAAGCAATAAATCTATCAGTAAATAAGCAAGAAGAAAAGTAGTGATTAGATCTGATCTTTTTGTTGCCAGGCTCACTATACTCAGGAAGTGAAATACATATGGAGCTACCGCCTGCAGATGAGGCATCTCTGAATTAAATTAGAATTGTACATGCATATTGATCAGGTTTTAATTGTCACATGAAACTAAACACCACAGTTAATTGACACAGATGACAGAGGTCAGAACTAAATTGTTTTTCCTTAAAGTGACAAGTAGAACAAAAACTACTTGGGTAAGATTTAGTTTTTAGTATTGAGTTCAAGCACCAATAAGATAGCTCTCAAATGGATGCTCAAAGTGGATGCTCAAATAATTGTTTTACTTAAATCCAATGAACCTTTCTAAAACACATCAATTTCTAGAGGGAAAACAGTCATTTTTATTTTTCATATTCCATGATCCAGTTCTCTCATGTCCTAAGTACTGAAACTGAAGCCCAGAGAGGCCAGGTGACTTTCTACAAAGTCAATGAATAAAAAGCTTCCAACAGTTTCTCAAAACCTGACAATGCTACATAGTTTCTCTCTGACAACTCTTACTAGTTCCCTGACTCCCTACCTGCTGCATATATTCTACATTCTCACAAACACTTGTTTAACATATGACTCTAACATGCTATCAGAATTTGTGTAGGCCTCCAGAGGGCACCTCTGGTTTATTTCCGAGATGAACACTGTGCCGCACAGAGCAGGGCGCACACTAGGAGCATCTGGGCTGGTGTTCAACGCTGTCTCCACTCGCAGCATCAGGGCCCCTTAGCCCCTAGGGAACTCCACATCAAGCCACCTGCCTTCTAGAGTTCTAAAGCTCTGAATCTCCGTGGTTGAGCTGGTTTCGTTTGTCTACTTGCCATCTGATAGGTTTCTGTTACCTGCAATATCAGGAGTACCTTGAAATCGCTGCAGGGCAATCAATCACTTCTTCTAGTTCAACATTTAGTGACAGCAAACTCCCCTCCAAAACAGCCTTTTGTTGTAGTAGTTGAAGTGTACAAAGTATATGAAAAAAGACTCTCGAGTGTTTTAGTGATGGGTTCTCAGTCATTTTGTCCTTCAAATGGGAACAAATAACTCTAGATATTAAACTTTAATGGTTCTTAAAGTCTATCAAAAACCTCAAAACATAACTGAAAAATATTTCAAATACAAAATATCATTATTTGTATCATACACCAACCACCATTTGATGTAGCACTGAGAAAAAAATTCTATGATTGACATAAGAAGACATTAAAGTATATTCCAAATTGACCAAACGTAAAACATGATAAGACTGTATGTCTTAGGGTCAATTAATAAAGTATCACTGATGTTAATGTATTTATAAGCTATAAACATTAAAGGGCTATGAAAAATAGAACAACATAAATGACAAAACATAACCCTGGCTTGCAAGTACCTAAAAAGTTCATCTATAATTCTAAATCTTAAGTGTAGTAAATATTGAAACATTTAAAATTACTGGAAATACTGAAAAACTCAAAAGTGTCATGCTATTTTTACATATAAGGAACCATAAAACAATCAGAATACAGTGATGATTAACTCCTTTTACCAGACTTCTAAACATCTAGACAAAATTATTTGACAAACTTAGAATTTCAGTCTACAAATATTTATTGAGCATATATATACTAAGTACCAGCCACTGCATCTTTAGAGAACTAGAGAAGAACAAAGCAGACAAAATTCTCTGCCCAAATCGAGCTTACATTCCAGTGGGGAAGACAAAAATAAACAAGATTCAAAAGTGTTTTTAAATAATCAGGGCTTCATCAGGCTAAACTGGAAAGAAAAAAGGGTCTTAAATTCTCATCGAGCTAGCACAGGATGGATTCTAGAGCTCTCTTGCACCCCAGAGACCCCCAGGCTGTGGGTCTGCCCACCTGCCCAGCACCACAAGCCGCCTTCAAGTTTCCAAGTAAGGATCAAAGCTAAAACAAACTGAGGGAGTACAGCATGACTTTGAGGTGGCCACTTCTCAAATATTCCCCATGCTCACATTTCAGTGGTTAAAAGGGCGATGAAAATTGAAAATTTTCTTTCCGATATTCCCCTGTCCAATAAAAGTAGGATATCTAATTTTTAAATAAATGTATTTTGCCCAGAACTCAATACAGCATTCTCATTATTTCATTTTAAGCTGCAGCCCATAAAAATAGCTTTTTAAAACATGCCTTTATTTTCATAAAAATTAATTACTCGCCATGTGCCAGAGTGTAGCCTTGTAACTTCCCTCCCAGTGGAGGCTCAGAAAGACCTGGTCCTGAGAGTGAGGGGGACAGACACCGGGCAGGTGGGAGCCACTGCGACTCTCAAGCTGTAGTCACTTTGGTCTCTAGCTACCTCTTCCTTTCTGAGCAAATACAACTTAATAAAACCATGCAACTATTAGTAAATAATGACATCTAGACAGTTGTCAGGACAGTCCAAAGAAGACAAAAAGGAAAAGAAACAAAACCTTCCTGAATGTAAAGTGATACTCACACAGCTAATGGGAAAGTTAACAAAACTACTAACATGCTGTTATTGATGACTTTGTGGAGATACCTTCCAAGTGAGATAAAGAATATGTTCATTCTTCCACTACATGTGATATCTCCTGTTCTCTAAATATGCCTGCGTATGATTTATTTTGAGCTTGTACAGTACTACAACCAGAATTTTTAATATTCTTACCATTTTATTAAATAATTAAAGGAAAATTAATCTCTTTCGCACGGACAAAATTATATGCATATGAAAGTTTCTTGTTCTCTAGTATAAGTTAATATAAAAACAGATGCAACTTTAGAAAATTACAATAAATGTGGTCGATGTTCATAATCTGTAACAGGGAAGGTGCATTTGTAAGAATCCAGACCCTAGTTTCAGGCAGCCTTCTCCATTCAACACCAGTACTCGTCGTGCCCAAGAAAGATGTTAAAGGTATTTGTGTGTTTACTTAAGGGAGTTGAAAAAAGCACAAAAGAGCTAAAAGGGCTTGGTTTCAGTCAAAAACAATAACAGAAAACTCTCTCCTAATTCTATAGTTTTATTTTCTGTAAAATTATAGAGGTTGAATATAACCCAATTTTGAGATATTTTAAGATTCCTATATTCTTGCTGAAGGTCAGTATTAAATTAAAATATCTCTCATACTTGTGTTTTCTGCCTCCTCTTGTTACCTCCCAAGATAAAATAATCATTTCATTACAGACTAATATTTCTCCAAGGGCCCTCATTCCCTTCATGAAACTTCCAGAATCTGTTCCACTTCCCCACACCACCTCTTAGGATACAGCTGGCTGTGTTCATGAAAATTTTCCAGCATAAACATACAATATAAAATACTTTTCAGTGATTGCATATAATCTGAATTTAGTTGTCAAACTTTAGGTTTTCAATTCTAGGTGTACTTTAAATTAAAGCTAACTAAAATCCTAAAATTTCTTGGACAAAACAATTAAATCATGAATTCTTGAGAACATTTATGCTACACACACACACACACACACACACACATACACACCCCAAGTGAAAGTTCCGAAGTACCCAATTACTGGGAGAATTTTCATATAAATCAGTATAGAGATTTCACGACTTAATAGCCACTGTAAAATGAACTACTTATTGAAAACAAACTGCAACCAATTCAAAAGTCTGCATTTCTTTACAGTACATTCATATACCTGCTTTCCTTATAGCAAAACTTTTACTGTTTTTATGGGTACCTAAGTGTTCTATTTTCTTCTAAAACTGAACTATCATTCATTATAATTACTCCTGATGCTATTTTTGTTTCTATGCTTATATTTTTATTTTTTGATAATTTCAGAGAAAGGTAATTAAGTATATAGATTTAAACACCATTTAAAATCTAGATATTTATAAGCTGGTTGTATGAAAAGAAGTCTTACTTTTACTTAGGCAGGTTTGGAGTTAATTTTAGCTGCCACATGTGTTCTCATGCAATGTGTTCCCAGAACCAGAAAAATTACCAGGGCTGTAAATCAGAAAAACACAGCACTAGTTATCCAACAAGATTGCATTACTTCCACTTAACATGTGGTGAGAAAGATATTGCAACACAGCATATATCAACTTTCATCCCATTTCAAAAGTCAATATTTAAACTAGGGGAGTCCAAAGCCAAAACTTTGTGTTGAGACATTCAAAATCTTTTTTCTACAACTGTGTGGTCACATGTCCATTCACTGTAAGTGCTTTGCTGGCTAATGCTTTCCCTATGTGCCAACGACCTTGCTTTCCAATGTTTCTTTGTCTTTTCCAATTCCACAAATGTTCCATTGTTGGATCACAGGGCTGTTACTTTAAATATTGTTCAGAGCTGTTGAGTGCCTAAGGATGTATTCCTCATATCAATACTTCTGTGCATATATGTAAACATGGGAACATACACAATTTACTCTTTCAGTCTATATCAAACTATATTTTCTTTGAAACATATTCATCAAGAAGAACACTTCTTCGATGTACCACCAAATAAACTCAAAAGAAAACAATCAGCCCCACAAAATTTGAAATATTTTATTTTTTTATTATTATTTTATTTATTTAAATTGTTGTTCTTGTACAGTTTTTTGTCTTTTACTCCCATCCCATCCTACCGCCCCAGCCCTCCTCACCTCCCTCCCATTTCCACCCCGCTAGTTTTTATCCATGTGTCCTTTATACTTATTCCTGTAAACCCTTCCCCTTTTCCCCTAAAATTCCCTTCCCCCTCCCCTCTGGTGACTGTCAGTCTGTTCTCAATTTCAGTGTCTTTGGTTACATTTTGCTTGTTTGTTTGTTTTGTTAATTAGGTTCCTGTTAAAGGTGAGATCATATGGTATTTGTCTTTCACCACCTGGCTTATTTCACTTAGCATAATGCTCTCCAGTTCCATCCATGCTATTGCAAAAGGTAGGAGCTCCTTCTTTCTTTCTGCTCCACAGAATTCCATTGTGTAAATGTACCATAGTTTTTTGATCCATTCATTTACTGATCAGCACCTAGGTTGCTTCCAACACTTGGCTATTGTAAATTGTGCTGCTATGAACATAGGGATGCATAGGTTCTTTTGGATTGGTGTTTCAGGGTTCTCCAAGGAGGACATGCAGAGGATCCAGAGACACATGAAAAGATGCTCAATATCACTAGCTATCAGAGAGATGCAAATTAAAACCACAATGAGATACCACTTCACACCAGTCAGAATGGCCATCATAAACAAAACAACAAACAACAAGTGCTGGAGAGGTTGTGGAGAAAAGGGGAGCCTAGTACACTGTTGGTGGGAATGCAGGCTGGTACAACCACTATGGAAAACAGGATGGAATTTTCTCAGAAAACTAAAAATGGACCTACCTTTTGACCTAGCAATTCCACTGCTAGGATTATATCCTAAAATTTGAAACATTTTAATGAAAGTTATTAATTCCCCATATTTTTTCTGATTTTCTTCAGTGTTTTTTAAACTAGAAGAAAATTAGCCTGAAGAAAAGGATAAAAAGAACTTACAACTTTAATTTGAAATACCTTACATAACCCAGGCCAGAAAATAATTGGATTTGCATGAATTCTCTCAAACACCTGAATCCTTTTCTTTGATTATAGAGAGCTCAACTGAGATGTCTACAGTGATAAGAAATACCATAAATAGTTAGCCTTGGTGGAGTACCTACTATGTGAAAAGCTTTTGACACATTCCAGCTCAACTAATCCTCAAGACAGTTCTGAGAAAGTGGGCATTGCCCCATTTAAAAATAAGAAAGCTAAAGTCAGAGAGGTTTCAATTTGACTAAGTATGCAGAGCTCTGAGTCTGATCCAATCTGCCTGACTACAAAAGCATTTCTCTCTTTTGCTCTTCTCTTTTATCTGATAAAAAATGGACAGAAAAAGGTTTAATGGATTTCCCCCCTGCCCGTATAAGGAAATACAATCTCATTGGAATTGCAGTCTCACCAAAAAAATATCCAAAGCACATTTTCATCTATTTCTCCTAACTTGAGCAATTAAACAGTTGTTTAATTTTCAAATGATCAGTCAATCAAGAAATAAATAGCAAATGATAGGTGATGCATAAAATATAAGATGAGGACTCTGCATTTAATCAAACTAGGCTAATTGAGGTGACTGAGCAATAAAAGACACTCTACACAGTGTTCCTATAAAATGTACATAGTAACTTCAGAAAGTAAATAACATACATATTAAGAAAGCACCTTTAAAAAAGGTAGAGCCCTGGCTGGTGTGGCTCAGTGGATTGAGTCCCACCCAATGAACCGAAGGGTTGCTGGTTTGATTCCCGGTCAGGGCACATCCTGGGTTGAGGGCCAGGTCCCCAGGAGAGAGTGTGCTAGAGGCAACCACGTATTGTGTTTCTCTCCCTCTTTTTCTCCCTCCTTTCCTCTCTCTCTAAAAATAAATTAATAAAGTAGTTTTTTTAAAAAAGAAAGTACCTTAATATGCTGAAATAATATTAACTTGTTGAAGGTAAGCAAAATGGGTGTATGGCCAATGTACTTGCTGAAACACACTCCTGCATGTAAACTCTGTACTGGGAAAGTGGACAATGAATACGATAGATGCAATAAGGAAAGGGGTCACTTGAGAAGACTTCTTAGATGAGTTGGAAGTTGGCATGGACCTGAGAGAAATTTAATATTAGCATAAGGGAGAGACAAGGGTACTCCAATAAGAGATTACATCTAAGTGCGGACCAAGGGCTGGGATAAACCTGAAACTTTTCAACATACTTTCATAGCTAGAAGGAAACACCAAGAATACTAGGATGAAACTCTCATTTTAAAGATAAGAAAATCAAGTCCCAGAGTGGTTAAATGAGTTGTCCAGCCACACAGCTACCCCAGGGCTTAGTGAAAAACTCTGCTCACCTACATTTCCAGCCTAAGAAATTTCCATCCCCTGTCTAATAGTAAGGCCAGGCCAGAGAGTTTATAAAGTCACCTCAGGAGTCCAGTGGGGAGCCAGGGGAGGAGTATTCAAACATGGAAGTTCTGCTTTTATTATATCTGCTTTATATATTTGGGCTTCTGATAATGCTTGAAGAGTCCTTTTGTGTTTAAAACAAAGAGTACTCTTCAAGGCTTCATTAGTGATTAACACTGTTGAGTTTTGAGCTATGTGACACAGAAACAAATATTAAAGAAAAAAAGACTTTGCCCTCAACCAATTGGTTTATTCGTCCTACAATCAAGCATTGAGTGTATGTTGTGTGCCAGATACTTAGCTATACATCGGGAAATTCAATGACGAACAAAAAGCTGCATAGGTCTGGCCTGCAGTCAGGAGGTGGTAAACCAGAGGGACAGTAATCATATAATACCACAAAGCTATATAAAACACAACTGTGATGTCTGGAATGAGGGAAGGTTGCAAGATGCAAGGAGAACATATGACCAGGAAACATCAGTCTCAAGAGTCACTGTATTAGTAGAGGTGAAGTGATGGTGTGAACCAATAACTATTATAAATATAACTGTTCAATAGTAAGTAAGCACAAGACTTTCTAACATCATAGGCTGGCCTGTGAACTCAGCCAGAGGGGGAAGGGACACCTCACAATGAAGGTGGCATTTGCGCTTCATCTAGGAAGAGTTAATAAGGACACATTCTTATAGGAAAAGGGAGAAAGAAGGATGCCTCAGAAAGAGGTACTGTATATGCCAAAGGATATACCAAAACAGAAATTGGGTGGAACTGCAAATAAAGCCAAGCCATCCTCAAGGATAGAGTAAAAGGTGATTGCGTCAAAAAAGGAATGAAGTTACAAAAACATGCAAGAGCCAAATTAGACAGGGCCTTGTACATTGTGCTACAAATTGAGGTTCAACCTGCACAGCCTGTCATGGGGGTGATGTGGGGAAACAAAGGCTGGGATCATGAATGTGACATGATCAGAATTCACCCAGAAAACAGTGTTGGAGACAGCCGGAATTGGGAAGGCTAGTGGCACTGAGTCCTATCAGAAGCTGCTACTCTTTCACAAGCATGGGTAACTAGAACTGTGGATCTCTTAGACTTCTAGTATGTAGTGGTATTCAAAAAGTATATTAAATGATTAATTAATAAATGAGCAGGCAATAATGTTGGCATGCTAGAGTACAGCAAGAATATAAAGCATCATAAAAGACAAGCAAAAATTTTATGACCTGATGCTATAGGAAATAGGAAGTCACAGGAAATTTTTGATCAAAGAATTGACATAATGTGAAGTATATTTAAGAAAGCTTAGTATGTTATAGTATATCTAATGAAATGAATAAAATGATAAAACTATAAATGAGTTAAGGAAACTTAGAACAAGATGTTTAAAGTAGTTCAGATATGAGATGAAAATGTTTAGCCTGGTGAACCGTAAGAATACAGAAAAAAAGATGGAAAAAAGAGACACTTTCAAAGAAAAACAAATGAAGCCAATCAGTAGACTAGATCAGGGATTGGCCAATTTTGTCTATGAACAGTCGGGTCATAAATGTTCCAGGTTTGTGGCCACATGGTCTCTGACGTAACTGCTCCCCTCTGCCTGTGGCCAGAGAGCAGCTTCCCCGCCCCAGGCAACATGGAGACAGGCGGGTGGGGCTGTGTTCCAATGAAACTTTATGGGCTGGATTTGACCTGCAGACCACAGTTTCCAAAAATAATGGGTTCAAACAAGAAAGAAATTATTTCTCTCTCTTAAACAAAATCCCCAGGCAACAGACAGGTTTGGTGTGGCAACTCCACAATTCTAAATGACCCAGTCTCTTTCTGTATCTTTCTTCTTTTCACCATCCTCAACATGTCACTGCTAGCTCTTGGTTCAAGATATTTGCTTGAGTTCCTGCCATGGCATTAGCATTTTAGCAAAGCTTATAAGAAGAAGGGTTAAAAAAAAGCAAGCTTCTTCACTTTAAGGGCAATTCTGTAACTCATAAAACCTTTCTACTTGACTAGCTGTCCACTGACATAAAAGCCAAAAAAAAAAAAAAAAATCACACTTGTTTCAAAGTTAATGGCTAAGTATTTTGAACCTTTATCATTCATTCTCCTTAAAACAGAAAATATTTTTGGTTCACCTCTTATTTGTTGGCCTGTATAAAATTTCTTATTGGCTGAAAGTTACTCAATAAACTGTTTTCCTTCTGTCTGAAGTAATAAAACTATACAACACTATAAACATTTTCCATGTTTAACTCCAAGATATTTGGTTTTCTGGCTAGACACAGTAGAGCTTTTGTTTTTAAAATTAAAGCAGACCCTTGTACCTAAGTTGCCTCAGAATGCCAAATAGTTTTCTCTTGTTGTATTCTAACATTACTATCACCTATTCCAAAACCACACAGACACAAAAGAAACTGACTCATTCGCTCTGGTTGTCCCTGAATGTGGTTCATTGACATAACATGTAGAAAAAAAAAACATCATATCCAAAGATAAAGATCTCTTAAAGATTCTAGTATACAGGAGATTTACGATGTGAAGTTACATTTAAAGTAAGCAAGAGCCTTAACACTACAACCACTACTACAAGATATTTCACTCAGAACTGCTAACACAGATGCAGTATTTCCTTATATTGAGAGCAAATTTGCCTTTTCCTAAAAGATGATTTATGACTAAAATTGCAAACATAAAACAAAAGATTAAGTTTATTAACTTTCATATTAGCAAAGACAGATAAAAATTAAGCATCCCAGACAACTCGAACAAGTTAAGAGAGGACTGATCCTAGAATCACACAATGATTCAAACTGTGTTGACACTGGCTTTCAATTTAAACAATAATTCAAGAGTTAGTAAGCTTTTACTTTGACACTGAACACATTTAGACAATCAATTAACATTTAAATCTTTGGAAACTAATTTTTAAATTATCTCTCACATTGACCTTTTTAGTTCTTAGTTTTAAAGGGATTTCAAAAATAATAAATAATGCACAAAACCTTCCAAGTTGTAACCAAAGTCATACTCTCTACCCTAGATTTTCAGATATATCTCAACTCACATAATATTTTTATTATCTGACATTTTAATCAAAGATCAAAAACTTCACTAGCCAAAGCATTTCCAAAGCTCTGGGAAGTAAATTAACTTTATGAAATGGAGCTCAGCTACATATTTTGTAATGAAATTTTATATTACACTTCAAGAAAGAATGCTATCCTTAAAAAGATAGCCAATATGGCTCAGACAGTTATAATGGGAAAAATATTTAACAGAAATGTGAGAAGTAAGAAATATTTTAATAATCTAAAGCAATATGCAACTTTCAGGAATCTCTGTAAAATGCTTACTGACTCTCTCGGGGATGACCTAGGAAGCCAACCTGCCTGGTTTGGGAAGAATCCTTAGACCTCACAATGGGGGGGGGAAGAGCGCTTCAACACACTGTTTCGGGGTGCTCCACCTGCCTTATGAGATTGCTAACCATCTGACCATTATCACGGATTGCTAACCAGATAATTTCAAATGTTTTGGCAAGGTATTTATTAATCACATGAGTAATATGTGAATGCATACTTACTTTTCATATTAAAAATACACAGAAATTGGTAGAGTAAAAAATAATTTATGACCCTCCTAAAATTTTAAGAATACATGTAACAGTCAGGTTTCACAATTAAGAATTTCCTATTTAAAAGAGTTGTTTACAGAAATGCTCAAAGAATGGAATTTGGCACACATGTTTATCTTGGTTCTATCTCCATTATGCCTCATACTAGATATCCAAAGTCAGTGTAAGCCATATTAGCCAGCATATTTCACTGATGTGTCAAAAGAGTGTAGTAAAATAAGTGGATATTTAAAATTATTTTGATATCCTTGAAAAAATACATGTTATGTCAGTAACATTTTTACCATCATGATAAACATATTTTCATACTGCTACACCTCTGAGACTGGAACATGTATCTTAGAGTTGATGATGTATTTTAATTTACTAATTAAAGTTACATGTTACCTCCTAGATGTGAGTAAAAACATGAACGATAACAAAAGCATCTATGAAGCATCCCTGTGATGAGCTAAAGGACTACAGGAAAGGAGAGCCAGGCAACAAGAAATGTTCCTCATCCAAAATTACAGCACAGACCTTGGAGAAGAGCCAATGAATAGCAAGCTTAGCAAGGTAAGTACTAGAGTTCATTTCAAACATCCTTAAGTCTTGTAAGAAAGAGGACAAAAAGGAAGATCCACAAAGAATTCCTACATACATTCTCCCACACACACACTGCAAAATGAAAAATCACCCAACAGAGGCAAACTCCAAGGGCACAGCATACCCATCAAGTGGAAGCCAGTTTCATACTTTATAATCACACCTCATATACCACCTTGGAAGGCAGGCCTTCTAGGTGAGGCATCAAGTTTCATAGCCATGCTCAAATACAGGATTGTTAACACTAATCCACAGCAAGATCCGTGAATGAGAAGAAAGATAGGTAAATAGCCACAAGAAATATGGCCCCAATTAGAGGACTCAACGCTTGCCCTATTGATTGTTTATCTGTTATTTCAGCAAATGAACAAACCAATAATAATCACTGAATGCTGTGTGCTCAACACAGAAATCCAAAATATGAAGGACTTTTTATCACAACCCAGTTTGTTCATCTTTAGCTATCTCGTAAATAATTTCTATTTTTGTTAAAAACTAAAGGATTTTCCTTGATATGACAAGAAATACAGCCTACATCTAATTAGAAAAGACAGAGTTACAATCAGCGCTGGCTGGTGTGCCTCAGCAGATTGAGTACCGGTCTGTGAACCAAAGGGTTGCCAGTTCGATTCCCAGTCAGGGCACATGCCTGGGTTGTGTGCCAGGCACACCAGGTACCCAATTTATGTTACAAAGTTTGACAAAAGCACAGTGTGTCTATTAAAGTTGTTAAAAAGAAAATTCTAGTCTGTTATGCACCCAAGAAACTAGAAATTAAATCCAGAACTCTACCACCATAAATATTTTGCAAACTCAACATTCTACTCTATTTCTTACTAGAGATGAGCTTTACCAGTTGTTTTTAATCAGACAAATAAGGAAGCATTAAAATCTGATGTGCTGATCTAAATTATAAAAGAAGTTATGAAATTATAAAATAAGCTATCCCACATTCCAAAACATGGAAGCCTTTTATCTTTTCATGTTGTTATTGATAATTATATTATGTCTCTGTGGGATTGAGAGTATCATAAAAATAACATTTCTTTAAAAAGAAAGATTATAGGCATGATTTAAAAAATATGATGAAACATAATTTCAAACTGTTGGATCTCATGGAATTGTAAAGGCTTTCATTTCACTCTGAATTTGTGGAAAAAAGTAAAACTTATAATCATCATCTCAATTACATAAAATCTATTAGCAACATCATGTTCCTCACTTTTAAAATGGGAATAATAGTAGCTACTGCCTCATACATTTATTGTAAGCATTAAATGTGTTAATAAATATTAAGCACTAAGAACAATGCTTGGCATCACATCCTATGTTAGTGTTTGTTCTTAGGATTAATACTTGTATTGGCTACTGGTATTAACAGCAGCATTGTTAGCACTGTCTGAAGGCCCAGTCCAGTTTTGTCTGTTTACACGAAACTCCATCACACCCCACAGGAAACTTTTCTTGCTAAGCCCAGCTCTTACATTGAGGGCTCTCACCTAAACTCCTACTGAGGGCTGTTAATCTGACCATATGGCCTACAATTTAATCACATGTTCAGTTGTTCACGGTTGTGTATGTTAATCTTATATAAGCAAAGGGATTATAAAATCCTTCAAGGAAGAGACCATGAGTACATCACTCTGCTGTTTTTCTGGTTCTCAAACCTCAACTTCTGAGAACAGCTCCATTCAGAGCAGAGGACAGACACTGAGTTGTCTTCAACTAACACCCATCATAGACAAGTTGGGACACCTTAATGGTACAGATTCCCTGAAAGTTGTAGATTAGGGCCCTGGCCTTCAGGTATCTTCCACTTTAATGAGAGAAATATGCATACTATAAAGTAGCATCAATTCCAAGCTAAATCACCTACCTACAAAAATTCCTGTTATATGGAATTCTAAAGAAAAAAAGGTAACTGAACTAAAAGGGAGTTAGGAAAGACCTAATGGAGAAGGGCCATGAGTGTGAAGAGTCTTACATAGTGATAATAACAAGAACTACCAAAGACCATCAACACCACAGTAAATAATTTTCACACAATAAGAACAATAGCTAACCTATATTGAGTGTTCAGTAATATATTGAGTATTCAGTATATGCCAAGAACTATCCTAAGTGCTTTATAAATATTAACACATTTGATCTTCAAAATATCCTTGTAAGGTAGGTACTGTTGTTTCCATTTTAAACATAACGAAGGTGAAGCACAGTAACAGTTAAATGATTTGCCCAGGATCATACAGCAAGTAAATGCAAGAGATGAGCAGTTAAAATCTAAGGAACTTGGGCTTTGAAGTCCAAACTCTTTATCATTATGTTGAACTACTTTCTTTATGAGCTCACGTGATTCTCATAGCAGCCCTGCACAGGAAGCCATGCACTCAACATACGTGACCCATGCACACAGAGTCCCCGGGTTGTGCAGCGCCTGGTCTGAGCAGCCCTCTGCAGCAGCCGCAATGGTCTGCATTGTCAGACACAGGGTTTCATAATTTAGCCAGAGCTGCATAGTTTGTCTAGTCAAAATAGGAAACGCAGTCACTCTCACTCTTTTCACTTAGACATGGAATCAGCAAAGCCAAGATATGGTGATACTAAGCAAAATTTGTTCTGGGATCCAAAGAATAAACCAGTTTGATCAGAGAAAGAATAAAGAGAAAGGATAAAAGCATTTAATTCATCTTAGTTCACTGCCCACCTGATCTCCATGGGCTGGATGGAAGAAAAATCCATCGGATGCTCCTGAAAATCACAGTGTACAAAGCACTGTCTCACAGAGGTGAGCCAACTGATAGTATATGACAAAGACAAATCGTAAGATGTCCCATCTTTTTTAAGGAAAGAAATCTTAAAGCAGCAGCAAAGAGAACAATAACTAAAGACTCTACATTAGAGAGGTGGTAAGAATGGATGAACTCTAAACCACATGCAAAAGTGCTTAAAATAGAGTTATTGTAGGATGAAATTTATTAAAGTATTAAAAATATTCTGAAATAGAAAAACTTTTACAAACACAACATGTTATAGTCTATAATAATGGGGAAGCAACTTGTATTGAATGAAGGTGGAATGGAAGGCAGTAGTTTTCTCCATCATTCAGAGTCTATTTTACACAATGTTGTTCCATTTTTGCATTTGCATTTGCAATATTGTAAATTATCTGAAAAAAGTGAGAACAATGAGTTACAAAGTAAAATATAATCAACTGTATTTAGTACATTTGTACTACTTAAATCTCTCTCAAATGACTAGGAAGATTCAAAAGAGAATAAAAATATTACATAAGCAATCAAGATGTCCTCCAGTAACTGAGTGAACAAATAATTGTGGTACATCCAGACAATGGAATATCATTGAGCAATGAAAAGAAATGAGCTCAGAGGCCATAAAAAGACATGGAGGAAACTTCAATGCATATTACTACATAAAAGAAGCCAATTTGAAAAGGCTACATAACTGCATGGTTCCTACTATATGGTATCCTAGAAAAAGCAAAACCATGGAGATTAAAAAAGATCAGTGGTCGCCAGCCAGGCATTTGAGGGACAGAGGAGGGGAGGGGATGCATGCAATGACAATACTCTGTCTGATACCATAGGGATGGACACATGCCATTACACATTTGTTCAAACCCAGAGAATGTGCAACACCAAGAGTGAATTGTAATGTTCATCATGGACTCCGGGTGACAAGGATGTGTCTTTCAATGCAGGTTCACCCCCGTTGACACACGCGCATCCTGGTCAGGGTGTGGATGGTGGGGGAGAGGCTGTGTGTATGTGGGGGCAGGGGTAGGGAGAAGTATCTGTTCCTTTGCCTCAATTTTGCTATCAACCTAAAACTTCTCTTTTGAAAAAGTCTTAATACTCTTAAAAAAATAAAGTTAATAAAAAGCAATCAAGCAAGCATACCAGAACATTCAGGATTCATGATACACACATGCAATGTACTCATTCACACTGCTACAGAGAAGCTGGAACCTTTCTTTGAAGAAAGTGAGACTTACCAAGACTCAGTATTATAGCCAATAATATTGTGATAACTGTGTCTGGTGTCAGGTAAGCATAAGACTTATCAGGGGATCATTTTATAATTATTTAAATGTCTAACTACTATGCTGTACACCTAGAACTAATATAATATTAAATGCCAATGGTAATTGAAAAATAAAAAATTGTTAAAAGACTATTAAATTTGACACTATTCTTTCAGCAACTCCATCTGATAGGAATAAACACAGTCATTTTGTAGAGGAGGAAAGAGAGTCTTAGTTAAGAAATCTACTGAAGAAACTTGTGAAGGAGAAGGTCCAGCAACCTGGAAGCCTCTCAGAGACATGAGTACAAATCCAAAACTGCTTTTCTTTCCACTAAACAAACCACCCTGTCTGGAGGCTCTCAGTATCAATCAATTCGGTAAAAACTTCATAAATGTGAGTGAGTAGGTTTACCGTTGGGATCTCTGGCTCTTCAAAACGGAACTCACTGAAAGCCCACAGCAGGGACTCTTATCTGTGGCTTGCTAGCAAACACAAAATAGCTTCAGATGCCTCCAGCCCACTATAAAAATATATTGCACAAGGAGACCTCAACTAATATTTTAACAGCAATGATGAAAGAAATTTAATGGCAAATACTACAACCAAAGTCTACATGAGATTCATTTGCTCCCCACACTAAGATTTCTGGAGAAGAAATGCAGTGTGTTCCAAACACACACAGGAGTAACTGGATACGGAACCGAAAACACCTCCAGAAGTGACTTACACCGACTGTGGCGCATTCTCTGCACCTGATAATGAAACCAAACGTCTTTCCTTTAAAAGGTTAATACGATTATGATTTCTAAAAATTAACATTGTATTTATATGTTCTATGTAAGAGAAATGTATAAATGAGAGACAGAAAATTAACACATATCTTTTCTATCAATTAAAAGGTCCTAAGAAGCTAGCCTTCTTCATCTGATTCAAATAACTATTCCAATTATCCCACATGTAGGCAGCCATTCAGTAAGATTAAATTATTTTCTCTGAGGGAGCAACATAATTTGTGTCTGGCACACAATAAATATTCCTGTATGAATTTTCATTTGCAAACAAATTAGAAATATAAATCAATCCATAAAAAATAAAGGCTAGTCCTCTTAACTGATTTCAACTTTTATTCTTTTCAGGGAATGTATTAACAAATACATTTCATCTAAGTTAACATTTCAGAAAATACATGTTTAAGTATCTCTCTGATAGCATATATTTTGCCTACCTTCATCCACAGCTGTCAGAGGACATCAATAAACTGCCTAAAAACATTCACTGCCTCCCTACTCACTACAAATCAGCACCCACACTCCTTATCAAAGCATGCTTCATTACCTCCCACCCCAGCCTCATCTCCCTACCTCTACACAAGCCCAGGCAGAGACTGTAATTTAGCAAATTTAAGCAGAAACAGAGACACCTGCAGTTTTTTAAAAATGTGTGTGGGGAGGGGCAGAAGATTCTGTTGTGTAGCATGAATATGGAATTAAAATCTCCATTTTACAAATAATGAAATTTAAGCTCAAAAGTTGCCCAAGGTCATATGGCTGACTAAGAAGGACCTCAAGTTATATAAATTATTAAAATAAATGCCCTGAGCCCTGGCTGGTAACATAATGGGTTAGAGTGTTGCCCCAATGTGCCAAGGTTGCAGGTTCAATCCCCTGTCAGGCTCATACGAACCAACGAATGAACATGTAAATAAATGGAACGACAAAGCGATGTCTGTCTTCCCTCCTCTTCCTCCCTCTCTCAAATCAATTAATAAAAAATAAAATTTAAATAGTCCTGGCTGGTGTGGCTCAGTGCTTTGAGCACCAGCCTGAGAACCAAAGGGTCACTGGTTCGATTCCCAGTCAGGGCACATGCCTGGGTTGTGGGCCAGGTTCCCTGGTGCAGGGTGCTCAAGAGGCAACCACACCAGAATGTCTCTCTCCCATTCTTTCTCCCTCCCCTCCCCTCTGTCTAAAAATAAATCAATAAAATATTTTTAAAAAGAATAAAATAAATTAAAAATTAAAAATAATTTAAATAAATAAGGTCCTGAGCTCCTCAAGAATAGGAACCATAAAGCTGTGGCTCTATTTACGCTCCTCCTTCATTACCACATTCTTTGTGTTTAGCTTCTATCAGAAGAAATACTGGTTTTGTGATGAAATATCTGAGAACTTGCAGTCAGAGAGCGAAGGCACTGGGGATATTTCTCCTGCTTTTCCTCTAGCACTACCTCTGCCATGCCTTCCAAAGTTCTCCCACATGCTTATTTTCCTAGGACCTTTAGAAAATACCACCTGTGTGGTCAAAGGCATTGTAGTAGGATTTAAAGAGTTAGAGAAATGCAAGGGACCAGGTTTGATGGGAGAAATAGGCTGTGACCAGGAAGAGGCTAAAGGCAGGGGTTCGGAGCCAGCAAGTCCTGGCTGGACCCTGGCTGGCGTGCGTCACTAGACATGTTACTTGTTTCCGCATGTAAAATTCTTGTCTCGCAGGACTGTGAGAATTAAATGAATCTTCATATAAAATGAAGTACCGAACACATAATGGCAGTCCATAAGTTGCAGCCAGTCATAGAAAACCCAGTGGAGTAAGTCCTCAACGTCATTGATAGGCCCTTGGAAACTGAGACTAGAAGCAAAATGACCCATAATGAAGCCGATTGTACCACAGGCTAATTGATATAAACAAGAGTTAAGTTCCTACATCCTATTTCTGATTACAAAACCATCACCAAACTTTTAAATAAAGACCAAACACAGTTCTAATACTAAACAGTGGGGTAAATATAAGCTACACATACATTTAAGAAAGGTAAATAAAAATAAGGAGGATAATTCTTTTCCAACCCACTGATTCTAATTCAGGGTCAAATGTGGCCAGAGTCTATCCTGACAGCTCAGGGCACACTCACACCCACACACACTCAGACTGGGACAACGTTGACACGCCACTCACATCACACGTGCACATCTTTGGGATGTGGGAGGAAACTGGATTTCCCACAGAAAACCCATGCAAACATGGGGAGAACATGGAAACTCCACCCAGACAGTGTCCCCAGCCAGAAGCCAATTTTTTTTTCCTGATTAATGTTATACTAAAGTGTCATCGAATGAAATGATGTTGTTCAAGGGCATACTGTAGAATCATCTGAATTTGTGAGTACTGGAAGAAGAATACTGTTAGGGAAATTGGAATGCAAGGCTAAAGCCATGAATAGCCAGAAAGGGTGCAGGTTCAGGAGACCTCTGCATGGGAATAAAATGAAACTGCAAAGACTGGTGCTTAAAGGAGCCAAGACAAGCCAGAAAATTCAATCTTACTGCCATTCTCGGCTACATCTCCAGCTGGTCCTATCACATGAGGTGTCTGACTTGACTCCCAAATCCTAGCTAGCTAAAAAGCATATTGCTTCGGTGAACACATTTGTATTGAATAGCTAGTCTCATCCCAATCATGGTGGGGGGGGCAGGGTTTACTAGTAAAGAAATGCTCCAAACCTCAAAAACTTTATAATCTAATATAAAAAAGATTAATACACATGAAAGACAGTCACTAATTAGCTCAAAGATGCAGACAAGCAGGTATCTGGGAAGAACTGTGACTATTTTTTAAGACGGGCTTATTCCCTACTAATACTCATAAGCAGTCTTGCACCAGCAAATCTCACTTTATCCAGTTAGATAAAGCTCCCTTCATTACAGGATAAGCGTGTAAACACTGGTAAGCCAATCTAGTAGGTACAGCTGAAATTTTATGAACTAAAAAACATCACTTGTTTAAAAGAGTAAACAAAATGGCTGTGTTTAGAATTTCTTTCCAGACATATTCAAATACATACCATTAAATCTCTAAATGCTGACTAATAACAATCTAAATTTAATGATAAGAATGCAAAGATAACAACTTCACATCTTTTCTACTAATATCAGGTCTTCCACTTGAATTTGCCCTTCTGAATATCATGATATAAACTCTGAGCTCTAATCTCAAAATACAGCATTTGAAAGAAATAGCATATTTATTTAATGTTGGCCTTTTGCTTGACTGGATAAAGTAATTTAGTGATTGAAGCTAAAAACTGTTACTCATAATTTATTCATAATTCATAATTCTAGGCTATTATTAACAACATGTACTACACTGGGTCAATTCTTGCCACTAAAAATTTCATTTTACATAGCGTGTATCAAAGTTGCTCCTGTGCCTTCTGTAAGGGTTTCCCCAGAGCTATTTTTCTCTACAATATTATATGCCTCACCCATAAACCCTCATTTCAAACTAAGTGATGTATGAAAACAATGGGAAAATTGTAGAAGTTTAGAATTACTATTCCCTAATGAATTCAGGATTTGGTATTTTTTAAAAGATTTTATTTATTTATAGTGACAGGGGAAAGGAGAGAGAAGGAGAGGAAGAGAAACACTGATGTGAGAAACACTGATCGATTGCCTCTTGCATGCACCCCAAGCAGGGACTGAACCCACAGCTCAGGCATGTGCTCTGACGAGGAACTGAACCAGTGACCTTTCGCTTTACAGGATGATGCCCAACTGAGTCACGTGGTTCAGGGCAAGACTTGATATATTTTAGAACTACAAACAATTTCTATTTTCACTGGGAATCTAAAAAAGAAAAATAAACATTTTGTCTTCTTATATTGCTAAATGGGAAGCAACTAATCCTCATTAAAAAAGTAATGATAATAATAATCTTAAAAATTAGACCTTATTACCACAAATTAGTAATACATTATTAATTTTAAGAGCCTATCTGTGTATTAAAAATGTATTAAGATTCAAAGCAATAAATATTTCACTAATGGTTCATGGCAATACTCACTACTTTTAGCAAGGACAGTGCATAAATATTTGTAAGATCCCTGATATTCTGAAAGTCTAGATTTATAATGAAATAGGATGTTGTTTTTTAAATTCTTGTAAAAAGTTTTCCCATCTCAGGAATTTTTATTTCTTGTTCAAAATACTCTGCAGAACCCAGACCAATGTGGTTCAGTTGGTTGGAGCATCCCTGGTAACCGAAAAGTTGCAGGTTCGATTCCCAGTCAGGGCATATATCTAGGTTGTGGGTTCGATCCCTGATCCACCATCTGGGTCAGGACACTATGATACCCACTCCAGGTAAGTATGGGAGGCAACCAATTGATGCTTCTCTCTTGCATTGATGTTTCTCTCTTCCTCTTCCTCTCTCTCTGAAAGCAATGAAAAAATAAGTCTTGGTTGGGGATAAAAAATAAAATACTCTGCAGAATTTTAAATATTTCAGGAAAAGACATTATCTCAAAGTTACTGGGTTAACTACAGAAAACTGACACATGGAAGGCATATAGTTTGTCACTGCAAATCACGGTAATAAATTATTATTCAAGAAGAAAATGTCTGCCTTGGCCAGGTAGCTCAGCTGGTTGGAGTGTTAATCGCATAGACCAAAAGGTTATGTGTTTGATTCCTGGTCAGAGCAAGTACAGAAGGCAACTGATCGATGTTTCTCTCTCATGTTGATGTCTGTCTGTCTGTCTGTTCCTCTCTCTCTCTTTCTCTCTCTTTTCTGTCTCTCTGTCTCTCATCAAATATATCTTTAGGGTAAGGATTTAAAAAAGAAGAAGAAAATGTCTAATGAGTCACAATATGTAAAGAACTTTTCAGGTAGCCCTAAACAGTTAAATAAATTTCTCTGGTATAATGATTTATTTTTGCTTTACTATTATATAGATTAGAAGTAGATATATCTATTTTCTTACATGTAAATAATCCATAGGTCCTTAAGAAATTTTTCCCATCATCGTATTACATTAGATTCTTACTTTTATGTAAGAATAAGCATTTATACTTTTGATCTTCAAGGGACAAGAATTCTTGTTTTTCTATTTGAAGGCTGGAAAATAAAATACTCATATCCTAGAAAATCTGATAAAATTTCAAAATACATTCAACTGAACATATGCTACATCTATTGACAAAACTGTAATTCTACATTGATTCTCTGAAGTTATACTAAAAAAAAGATAAAGAAAACCTTTTAGCCAATGTGCTAAATGACAGTCCCCCTGTGTCCCTTGTTGGGTTATGAAACATTCCACCCACGGGGCCCGTGTCACTGTTTGGTCTGTTAACAATTTCACAGCTCAGAGTCTGGCTTCACTTGTTGAGCATCAAGCTGCTTTATCACTTGTATAGACCTGAAAAGTTGTTAGGGTTCATAAGGCAAAACTCACAAAGGCGCACAGCTGCTGTTCATATTCTCAAAGAAGTCTGTTATAATAATGATGTCACGGAAAAAGGCTGGAATGTGTTACATGTCCCAGACAGACAAGCTATTCAATCTCTCCAGTCAATGCAGGTATACAGGTTGGCCAGAAACGTTATGGCAGTATTACAATAAGACAAAGAGGTAATTAAAATGAATCACAGAGGGAAGGTAATTAGGGCTTCTTCCTAGTTCTGCCTTCAGGAAGCCTCACTTACCACTGGAACGACACAAGAAGTGGCAACATGACCGTCTCACTGTCTGATGCACTACTGTGAACCACAAAGCTTTCAAAAACTACAGCATAAATCATTAGGCCCTTGATGCAAACTGTACAATTTCATCTAGACAAATAAAACTATTTCCCTTTACCTATCATATATATTTACATAGAAAGCACAACAGATTGAATCCTGGTCTTCAAAGAAATGCAAAGCAATTAATTTTAAGATCTTACCTATGTACTGAAAATGGTACAGAATGTTAACTAGTTTCACACTCTGGCAGAGATTGAAGAGGAGATGCAGAAGGAGGGTCTGGTTTCCTTATTTTGGTGTTATTTTACAACAAAACACACCGACCATTTTCCAAGTAAGAATTTTTAAAGCAATTTTAGAAAAACATGAATATTACAAAGTTTCCACTCGACACATTTGCACCATTTTAAGGATACTGCAGTACCTTAGACCATAGGGAAATTCCAAATTAGAGAAAAAGAAATTTTGAACATCAAATATGTAAATTATAACTACTAACATTATTTGAAAGCTTAAGATAAAAACAGAACAGATACAAGACATTGAAAAGTCTTAAATTCTAGTCCCAAATCTGCTACTAATTGTTTAATCTTGAAAGAATCATTTAATGGCATTCAATTTTAGTTTCCTTAACCTTAATAAGAAGACCATGACAAATGATGGTATGTGAAGTTCCACTTTTCCACATAGTATTTCTCAACCTACAGTCATGAGGGACAGGAGGACCAAGCATCGGAGTCATGACAGCTAAACTGTACTTGCTCAATACAAGGTACTCTCATAAGCACAATGCACATATTAATACATTTAGTCCTCAAGCAAACCTGTGTAGTAGGTACTGTTGTCATCTTCATTCAGAGGTAAAGACATGGAGGAGCAGACATGTGAAGTTGCTTACCCAATTTCACACAGTAGCGAATGGAAGAGCGAGAATTCACGTCCAGGCTGACTAACTCCAGTGCCAGCTTTTTCCACTACCTTGCTAGGCTACATATACTAGCATATTCTTTGGAATGGAGAGGTCTGGTTGTTTTAATTTTCTAGTGAACAGGAAAAGTCAGAATTTAATAGTGGAAGGTTTAATGACTGAAGGCATTGCAGTGCCTTAGATCACAGCAGTTTTACAATAGAGTCCTGTATATAAGTGGAGAAGTATTAGATAATTCCCTGGGGTTCCTGATCAGTTGTATTCTGTCCATAAAATGTAAACATATTTTCACTGTTGCAAATAAGACCATTTTATCTGCATGGACATACTGTATCTTATGCCTGCAACTCTGAGGCAACATTTCTTAACACCTGCTTATATTTGGAGCAGCACTCTGAGGCTAGAATTCAATCCAATAATGGTATGCCATAAAGCAACAGCAACAGTTAAATTTGATATCAGCTATAAGATGACATTTAAACATGGTATCTGTTACAAATAACTACAGTTTGAAAATGAGATGTTTTGACCATAATCATTTATAGCTGAAGTAAACTCTACTTATCACTATGAGAAACAGCTTTGTTTGATTTACTACCTATTGAGACTGGGTTTGTTTTTGATGGATGAATAATAAGCAAACAAAGAATAGTTTAACCTCAGTAGCATGAAACATGTAAATATTCAGAAGTTTTAAAGCTTGTTTAATATCTTGGCAAAAATGTGATATAGAAATAAAACTTCTTATATGTTCCCAATCAGTCACATGATCACTAACCAGGTAATTTTACAGATAGAAAAGCCTTATAGATTTTTCACTTTTCATTAGGGAGGCAAAATATAAGAAATCCTTCCTTCCATTTTAATAAGCCACCTACCTCTAAA
The DNA here is from genome assembly GCA_004027475.1 of Anoura caudifer. NCBI lineage: Eukaryota > Metazoa > Chordata > Mammalia > Chiroptera > Phyllostomidae > Anoura > Anoura caudifer. The sequence continues at coordinate 65,751 of PVKU01006319.1, forward strand.
ATTTTGGAGAATTCAAACTCTTACATTGTATCTTCAAGCAGCTGTGAAAATAAAATTATCCTGATTCCATTTAAATTCCTTCTTGCCACAACATAAATATGTGTGCCCAAATATACAAGACTAAAGAAAAAATCCATTTATCAGCACCACAGCTACACACCAAACAATCCCAGTCCTCCCACTTCTTCCTTCTTTGGAAGCAATAACAACACGCAGGTACACCTCCAATTAGACTCGCTTCTCTGTCTGCTGGTCTTTTGCTCTGCCAAAAAAACTGTGTAATCAGAGAACTCCTTTTTACAGTAAATAGCCACAATACAAGGTAAGTGTGGAAATAGATTCTAAATCATTTGAAACGTTTTGGGCACAGCTGGCAGAACACCTGTTGGAAATGGATGAATGATATTTGAAACACAGAACAATAGAAGGCAAGGGCTGTTCACACGGCCTTCACTGCACATTTTCAGCATCAACAATTTTAAGTTCACTGAAAGACTTTGATGAAAAAGCAACAAACCAGAATTAGGTTAGCATTTTGTTTTTCTTCTTGAAAACACAGAACTGCCCATTGAAAATAAGCTCCCAAAAATGAATGGTCACCAATTCAACAATCTCACAGACATGTGAAGTTCTATAAAAATGCTAACTTTTCTTATTTTTATTTGTTTATGTTGCCCATATACCTGCTTTCATAACAATGTTTCTCTTTTAAATGTTTAAATATATTTTACAAATAAACATAGAAAATACCTATAAAGAAAATTTAATTTTGCCTTTATAGTTCTGAACTACTATATATTTACTCACTCAGAGTAAGTTACCAGTTTTTTTTTTCTCTTTTATCACCTATAGGAGAGTCAGGGTTCACATTTTACAACTAAAGCATAGAAAGTACATAAAGAAAGAACCTAGTTGAATTTCACAGGATTTATCACCAAACAAAAAAAAAATATATATATATATATATATATATATATATATATATATATATATGGTTTCATCATTAGAAGACCCAACAGTCAAATGAAGTATCTGACTTTCTACCTTGGGGAATTTACTTCAAACCAATCAATAAGCATTTTCTGCACCGTTATAATACAACTACACCATGTACCTCAAAATTCAGAGCAACATTTTTTGCAGGGAGCTGGAAAGATCAGAAACAGAAATCAGTTAAAAGTCTGTGCCACACACTGGGCATTCAAGGATGAAGACTTGAAGAGGATTGTGCAAGTGAGAGTGGACCTGAGGGGTGAACTCTGGAGAGCAGCAGAGAACAAAGTAGCAGAGCTTGGGAATACAGTCAGTTCAGCATAAAGGAGAAGAACAGATTCAGTGTCATTACAGTGGCCTTAGTGCATAGCTGACAACATGATAAAAGAGGAAAAAAACTGCTGAACTGAATAAAAATCTAAATTAACTAGCAATCTAGCAGCCTCCTATTATGGTAGCCTATATGTATTGTGCAACTTGGTAAATGCTATTTCTTCACATGTTCAACAATTGGGATAGAGACAAAAAAGAATCCTTAAAAACAAAGCTCTTGTAAGACTACAGAAATTTTTATCTGCAGAGACTATGGTGCAGTGAAAATCCCAAAAGCAATACTGCAAAAGCCTCAATTTATAAGAAGTCAGATGGAAAAAATAACCAGATCCAGCATCTAATTGTATCTTGAACAATTCTTGTCCTGTTATTTCATGAATGTTTGATTTTTACATCATCATCATAATACCACAAATGCATTAGTATTGTTGGCCCAGTTCCTAGACCAAAAAAAAAAAAAAAAAAAAAAGTGGAGAGGGAGTAGTATCAGATTAACTCATAAACAGTACCTGATTCAAGACAAACAAGTCATATTAAAGCATTGACCACACTAACTAGGATACTGTTCAAAGTCACCAGGTACTTTCATGAGTGTTGGCTTCCTTCAATTGCGGCAGAGGTGTCCTAAAATGACTTTTGCTTTAAAATATCTCAGACCAGAACAAGACATCTTCCTAGGCAGTATCTGGAAAAAGTTACACCAACCAATGAAAATCAGGGAACACAATCACTAACCGGAAAACCTGTAAAATAACAACTGAGATGTTTTGCTACATATAATAAAATTGTATTAGTAATATACCACCTCCACCTGATTGCTTCTGTCAAGGATTTATAAGAAAATAAGAAAGCTATGGCTAGATATTAAATGTTACTTATGAGTGTCCTTTGGACTTGACTTTATATAATAAAGTTCATGAATTTTACAAACTTCACAAAATCAAGCAAAAACTCATACCACATTAATCTAGGAAAATTTCCAAATATGCAAGTACAATGCGCACTTAAGCCCACTTTCAAATTATAACTTTAAAATTTTCATGACAACCTAATAGTATCACAGACCACCACATTATCAAGAACTATTAATTTCACATTAAAGAGTTTAGTTATCACCCTAGTATTGAACTCATAGTATTGGATTACCCCTTAATTATAGAAGCTGTGAAATTAATTCTAGAGCAAAGGAGAAATGTGGGGAAAATTTAAATTGGTAGTTATAGTTCTTTTTGGCTCACATACAGAATTCTTTTAAGACTCCATCACTTTAAGCATCTGGTTCCATCATCAATTTCCTTAATCATTTGTTGAAAGTTGACGATTCCCAATTTAGGATGTCAAAGAACTAATTTTTTTTTTCTACTTCTCAAATGGTAGAGAGGACACAGTGATTAAAAATTCAGATTATAGAATCAGATTGTCTGGGATCTTGGGCAAAGCTCAAAAACCTCTCTTTGCCCTAGTTTCCCTTCTAAATGGGTTGTCATAGAAATAGGGTATTGTGAAAATTATAATGTGCTTTTAAAGTGGGTTTGGTATGTGGCAGATGTAGCTATTAATCTAGTTAGTTTCTGTCATGCCGCAGAATCCACAGTATCTTGAAGCTACTATCTCCCTATGTTTGCAAAGCTTCAACATGCTCCAGTCCTAAATTCTGGGGACCAAAAAGGAACTTTTAAAAGGAAAAAAGGACTCATGGACATGGGCAACAGTGTGGTGAATGCAGGGGGTAGGAGGGTATAAGAGGGATAAATGGTAATGGAAAAAACTACAATAAAAAATTTTAAAAATCTAAGTGATTTGGACTGAGATGGAGTATAAGCACTTATTTCCATTTTTCCCATTAGTACAGCTAAAACTTCTGGACACTGCATACAAAACACACACAAGAAGACTATGGGAAGTGCAAAGGAGATGACAGGCTCGGGACCATGGGATCTGATGCGAACAACAGGGTTATAAGTTTCCTAAATTGTCCTTCTGCCTCACATATCCTAGACTGAGTCAGCGTTATGTTCAATGCACCCTGGGAACTAATACATAGATGAGAAAGGTATAGTTGCATATTGTGGCTACAGATTTCAGCCTTTGTATACTTAATTCCTTGCTCTGTTTGTGAACTTTCTGCTCACTCCAACTGGTTTTCTCTTTTTTGACTCCCATGAAAATGGTTTCTTTTCCATCAGGCAATCACGCCCAATTCAATATAAACCCTTCTCACTGTTCAACTGTAAACATGACTCTGGCTTGTTTTGTTTTTATTTCTGATTTTCTTTTCATTTTCCCCACAAGGGTGAACAGTGTTATAGTTATAATATCTTGAATCCCAATAAGTACTGTTTACAACTACTGTTTAAAGCCCAAAGAGACGTCTTACCTTACTGTCACTACGAGATTCTTCTAATTGCCAATCATTCCACTTCCTACTTGGACATCTGCATATAGGACTTAATTATTCAGAACATAATTATTCTTAATTATACAGATTTCACTGTATATAGATTAATCACTTTCCAACTTGTACCCAGAATCAACCTCAACTTTCCTTCATTGTTCCAATCTCCCCTGCTTGATTTTTGACCATTTATGGATAAAAATGATCAATGTTGCCTGTATGCTAAACCTGTACAAGCTACCTAACACTTAATAAGGTATAGCCCCTCACTATTCCATTACATTCGTATCTAGATCATGAAGCCTCTGTCATACTTAAACTTGACCTTTGCTCTTCCTTCACTGACACATGCAGGTATGTGTGTACCTGTATGAGTGTATATGTACGTGTATCTACTAAACTTTTAAGATATAAACAATTCATTTGTATGCTATGCTTTGTCTTGTGTTCCCTAATTATTTCATGTGTTTGTCCTTAATTATTTCATTAAGTCTTGTCCACCAAATAAAATCACAACCTTATTAAGGAGAGGAACTAAAATATACTTATATTTTTCCTTCCACTATAAATATCATCGTGCTAAACACAAAGCAGGTATTAATTTACTCATTCAACTCCTGAAAATTGAATCCCTACTAGGTAGCGTGCTGAGGCTGGGGATAGAGAGACAAACAGAAAAGCAGTGTCTCCCCATGAAGGGCTTCCTGAGCACTGTAAGAGAACCACAGAAACACTTCATGGTGTGTATGGCGAATCAAATCAGCGGTATACTCAGGGCTTATGGGAGGAGGGAATGGAAGTACCTACCTATGCTAAGGGAAAAATCACAGAAAAAATTAAACCTTAAGTAGAATCATGAAGGATAAATAAAAATTTCCTAAGTAAACAAGAGGTAGGAATGGCATTCAAGGAACGGGGAACAGAAAGTGCAAAGGAACAGAACCATGAATAAATGAGCAAGCAGAGGAACTGAGAAACTATAAAGAATTCATAGGCTACCAGTACACGGGTAGAAAGGGTACTGATAAGATTAGAATGGCAGGCAAGTTCTGATGAAGCTGAAGGGCCCTATACAGCACAGGACATAATCTTGGAGGCATCTAAGGTCACCGAAAACAGAGTGGTAAGATCAGACACAACCTCAGCTGACAAGACGGGAGACAGTTTGGAAAGGGGGAAGTGAACAGATGTTTGGAAGCTATTTTAGAGCATAACTGAGAAATGATAAAGATCTGATCAAGAGATGTAGGAATGGAATCATGACCATTGGAAAATTAGATGTGGATGAACACAGTTGAACTGAGTGAGTAGGGAGAAGAGCCAAAGAAAGGGCTCTGAGCAACATCAACATTTAACATGAATCTTTACTGAAAGTCAAATCCACTCTTAGTTCGAGAATAAATTAAATATTTTTTCTATCTTTAAAACCCTGGTTCCCAATGTATAAACAAGAAGAAGCAGGTCAAGAATAGTATTTTAAAGCCTAAACTGGAAGCTGTGTTTATCTAGCTACTGATCTCGGACTGTCTTTCAAACACTAAGTGTTCCCAGATAACAGGATTCCATTTCTCCTGCCCACCCCCAACCTGTCAGAGCGAAGGTTCTGACATACCTGTTCATCAGGTTTTCTTTTGAAAATGGGCACAAATAAAATTCACTTGAAGGCAGTAAATAAAGTTTACAATCACTCTCTCCGTTTGGCCTCTATGCCACCTGACATCTTGCCTTCACTAGCACCGCCCCTTTCTCCCCACCACCCATGAGAATTCAAATGACTGAGTTCACAACTTACCTAACTTTTATGTGATCTGGTTAGACATATGGTAAGTTGCCTCAATATACGTTGATTTTTGTGTTGACACACAAAATCATTTTATGTTTTTTCCCTAATACCAGTGATTTCATTTCTATGAGGTGTACTATCATGACAAATCGGACTTGATTTAGAATACTAACCAGATAAATATGCTGCAGGTATTTGAGCATCAAGGCGATGCTCTTGATGATTCAGACAAGGTACATCCACGCCACAGAGAGTCACTGTCTTGACCACAATGAAACCTGTAAAACAAAAGAAATGATAAATAAGTACAAAAAATTCAACGTGAGGCTCACACTACATTTTAACAAAAACAAACAAAAAAATGCACACAAAACCTAAATCTTTCACTCCGCTACTGGAAGCAACTTAACTTTAGAAAGATAAAGCAATTTCTCTTTAAACCATGAGCCAATACTTACTTCATTCTTCAGGTGAAGTGGCTGCCAGTAACTGAATGAGAACAGCACCTACCCAAAGGCCTCTCATCCTCTACTCCTCTGCTCTAACAGAGGCTCCATGAACCCTATTCCCTAAATACTTTGGCTAATAAGACATCTCACTGCAAACCAGTCACTTTTCTATGCCTTTGCCCTGTTTCATTTGTGCAAAACAAGCAGCTGTGTCTTGAGTCATATCATTACTCTTTGCGTTCGCAGCAGTTTCCCCTTGTCCACAGGGCATACGTCCCAAGAACCCTCAGCGGACACGACACCATTGAATACACATGATATACTATGGTTTTTTATACAAACATACCCGTGATAACGTTAAATTTACAAATCGGGCATAGTTAAGGAAATAACAACCATAGCTAATAATAAAATAGACCAATTGTAACAGTACACCAGAATAAAAGTTATATGAATGTAGTCTCTCTGATAACTCAGATGGCTACTTCTGATGAACAGGTGGACAGTGTATACAGCACAGACACCCCAGACCAAGAAATGGTTCACCTCCCAGGAGGGCCACAGTGGGACAGCAACGTATTTCCTCGTGACACTCAGAACAGTGCGCAATTTAAAATTATAAATTATTTTTTCCAGTATTTTCCATTTAATATTTTTAGACTGCAGTTGACTGCAGACAAGTGAAATCAGGGAAAGTGAAACCTCAAACAAGGAGTAACTGCCACGCTTTGGGCAACTCTGCTGGTGGACTCCGAGCCTCAGCAGGGCTGGGCCTACCAAACCAGTCTCCTGCACCGCTGCATCTGCAGAGCAGAGGCTAAAGAGCACCTACCTCGCTCAGCAGGTGTCGGGTGGTCTCTTGAGCGCTTCCAAATGAGCAAACAACCCAAACATCAAAACTCCATTCTAAATAAAACCCTAACAGGAAAGCATTTATGTGGTTGTGAGTTCACAAGATCCAGAAAGATGCATAACCCACACACTGACAAGCTAATATGAATAAATTTATTCAATTCAGCTTCTGTCCAGTGCCATGAATTCAGTGGCAGTGAAATGTTAACTGCCCTTGATGTACATTTAAACTGTCTTCAAAATAAAGGAGAAGCAAGAAAAGGAATATAAGAGGAAATCAAACTAATCTTCATACTGAAAGAAACATGAATACCACTGTCAGGAATTCACAATGCAAACACTTTTTAAACTGTCATTCAAGTTTCAAGTTCCTGTTTTTTTTTCCCTAAGAGTTACTGTGGACATGAGAACAGGCTGCATTAGGATAGGTAATACAGAAACTATGGTAGTCTATATAATTAGGCTTCTCTGGAGGTCAGCTGCACATTCGGATCAAATAATGTGAGGGTTCTGTTTAGTACTGCTATAAAATGGAAAAGAAGAAAACTAAAACAAAAAAGCACACAGAATCTTGCAGTACCGTACTTTCAAAACATGTGATAGAATAAAGTTCCATTTTCAAAATCTATTTTCCTAAAGAACCCAGTATTAATTGCATGTTGATATATAAAGCACACAAAGTTGCATTTCTCCACTTTGGATACCAGACTCTCAGTTCCTTAAGTATAGCCCATTGTATGAAATTCCCAGGTCAGGGGTGCAGTAGACAAATTAATTAGTCTATTAAGTCTCAGTTGTATCCTGGCACTGATGTTTAGGTTAGCACCTTCAGCAACAAGTTTCTAATGCTTAACTATGCTGCCATTTGTTCCTCAGAGAAATTAGGAATGAAGGGAAAAAAAGAAAACACGGCTGGGAAAAGTTCCCACTGACCTAAAAGCTGAAACATGCACGTGAGTCTGGGGTGGGTCAGTGTATTCATAAAAAGGAGAAAAACTCCAGTTGATTAGTTCTTGCTATTTTAAGTGATTAGGAGAAAAATAAATGGCTTCATATCTAAGGGAAATTTAAATAGCATTTAACACTCTACAAAATCAAACTTAAAAAAGATGATAATTTGCTATGACTTAGCACTAGAAAAAAACCAATGATCTCATATGACGAATCTCTGAAGCACTTCATGGGAAGATTAAACACTTTTGACTAAATATTTGTGGATGCTACAAATGACTGAAATGAACCAAATCGCCTATTTGAAAAAACAGACATGTGGGAATGTGTATGCATGCACACACTCGCACACACATGCCCACACACACACCCACACAGAGAGAAGAGAGTAGGGAGGGGAGGGGGAAAACTGTGGCTTATCTTTTATCTTATAGCCATTAGCTACTGCAGGGTGTTTCTAAAAGAACCACATATTGTTCACAGTTCAAAATTCAATAAAAGGAAAATTTGTTGATTATCATACAAAACAACAGAATGCCTACACGTTGGGTAGGGATTTTCTCTTTAAAATTTTCCTCGACTTTTGTTCAGGGGGTCATGATACAGTGAAATGCTTTTATAGCATCAATGACCGAAGAGCGTAGAGACTGGTAGGCTCTAATAGTTGTTTTGTGCATAAGAATTGGGTGTTGGGATTATCTCAAGAACAGTAATGAGAAATGACTAATTCAGTGTACAGTGATACTGTCCTAACAGATATCTGGTACATATTAGGCAATCACACCATGTTACAACCTTGGTACACCCACGCTAAAGTTATGTTCAAGTCCAGGCCATTTAAACTCCATCCAGAATGCTGGGCACTGACAAGGCAACCATGGTAATTATGTCTTACATTTTCTCCTGAATATCCTATTTTTTGGGTTCTATAAACACTTAAGTTCATCTGATTTTCCCAAATACAGTACGATTAAATTGAGGATTATGAAAATTCTATTACATTTACTGGACTTTTTCTTCAGGAAATAATCCAATATATTGAGAAATAGAAATAAATTAGAGAGAGATAAAATGATAGTAATTTAATATGCCTTTAATAGCTAAAAACTGAAGCACTGTGCATGTCCAACAATAAGCAGATAGATAAATAAATGCTCACATAGTAGAGTATCAAGAAATCATTAAAAATCATGCTTTCAAAATAATTAATGGGATAGAAAATCTAGGGGTTATGGTAGGCACAAAATGAAGAGTTGTTAAACTAAAATACAGTTTACAAAACCACATGCATGTTTGATTCAAATTTTAATACAAACATTTACATTATATAAAAATGTATTACACAGTATGCACACTCATACCAAACAAGAAAAAAAAGACACCAAAACATGCACAGGGGTTTTCTTTAAGCAGAACCAAACAATTTGCATTATCAACACATATCGCTTTTACAGTTAGAAATGAAGTGACTGTAGCTACGACAGTACTTGGGGTCCAGTGATGCTCCTTGTGAATCAGAACCTTCTGAGTGACATACTCAACCACTTGCGCTGACCCCCAACTCTAGCTTAGTCCAGAAAATGGGATAACCTCCAACACTATCTTTGCCTCAGTTATGATTAACCCCTATTCTTAAACTGTTTCCTCTTAATATGTGCATTAATAAAATGTCCACTTATCTGAGAGATACGATGTACAAGTGCGCAGTATTTCTTGATCTATGGCCTTGGAATTTCTCCTCTGAGGCCAAAACAAGGATGTGTGTGTGTGGATGTATTTGACAAACTCATCTACTAGTGATAAACTACCCTAAACCTTCTTTAATATGGCAATGGACATTTTACCATCTTTGCTGCAAAGAATTCCTTCCTTCCAATTGACAGTTACAATTTCCCCAAAAAATCTAATTTGAAAGTGAGTTTTTAAAATAGCATTTTGAATCAACACTACCAACTTTTTAAGTGTTTAAAAAGATACAGTTACACCCCAGATTCTGCTTCTAAGATATAAATTATTTCTTAAGGAATGACACACATAATTTTTCCATTGCTACAGGAAGAAAAATCCAAATTTCCTTTTCTCTGATACATTTTTTATTTTTACCATTGACACTATTACAGATGTCCCCATTCCCCACCCTTTGCCCACCTCCTCCCAGCCCCTGATGCCCTTCCATGTGGCCATCACCACACTGCTGTCTGTGTCCATGGGCCACGCACATATGTTCTTCGGCTAATCCCTTCACCTTCTTTCATCCAGTTCCCCCTCCTCCCTCCCCTCTGACAGCTGTCAGTCTGTTCCATGTGTCCAAAACCCTGTTTCTATTTTGTTCATCAGTTTATTTTGTTCATTAGATTCCACATTCAAGTAAGATCATATGGTATTTGTCTTTCTCTATGATGCAAATTATTTTATAGACAAAGTACATTCCAATCTATCTCTTACAGTCTTTTTGTACCATCATCTGTGTCCCTTACAAGCATCTCTATGTGTAGTTTTCTTTCCATCACTATGAAATTAAAACAAATAGCACTTCTCTGTGCTCTCTTTATGTGGTTATTATGGCAGTGATCTGAATTTTATACCTAAGTTAACCCTATTTGGGGTGGGAGAGAGAAGTATGGGACTAAAACAATAAAATAAATTAGGGCAATGGTCAGCACCTTTAAATATTTACTTTTTCCCTTGGAACAGCCTTTGGCCAAAATCTATAAAACTCTGACTTGACCCTTTAGCTTCCGGGCATAGAAGTCTTAGCATTATGATGTGAACACCGTGACACTGGCAAAGTCAGCCCCCCTTTCCCCTGCTCTTAAGAAGCATTAAAATTCTGTTTTTCAAACAAACAAGCAAAATAAAACCAAAGATACTGAAATTGAGAACAGACTGACAGTGACCAGAGGGGAGAGGGGAGGGAATTCTGGGGAAAAGGGGAAGGGTTTACAGGAACAAGTATAAAGGACACATGGACAAAAGCTAGCGGGGGTGGAAATGGGAGGGAGGTGGGGAGGGCTGGTGCGGTGGGCTGGGATGGGAGCAAAAGACAGAAAACTGTACAAGAACAACAATTAAAATAAACTAAAAAAAAAGAAAGAAATACTTCCTTTTATCGAGAAAAAAAATTCTATTTTTTACCATCTCCTGACTGTCCACCTGCCACTCTCCTCAAACGTAGTCAGGCCCTGGTCCAAAGGTTCTAGTGACCAGACCACAGAAATACCATGTGGTGAGTGAAAGTCTCTGATGGAAAAGAAATAAGACAGGACACCTTGCTGGCCTCGCACTTTTAAACGTACAGCTCCCCACAATGTCACTGAAAGGGACTCATGGAAAGGGTAGTTAGTGAAAGAAAAGTTGTGTATTTTCTATATTTGTGGGCTTCTCCGTTGTCAATAAGATGATTTCCTTGAATATTTCATGAAGTGAATCGATGGTTTTCAAACTATTTTAGAAGCCTTTTTCTTCCCCTCTTATATAATATCCCTTAAAAAAACAAACCTCCAATAGATAACATCAAAACAGCTAATCTGATTGTCTAATTGAAGAGGGGTAAAAGCAAGGATGGGCCACAGAGTTCCAGCAACAGCCTGCCCTCCTCCTCCTCAGCTTCCTCACAGGCTCCTTCACACCCTCAGAATTCCAGGGCCCAGGGTCGTGATCAGAAAACCAACTGAAGAGATCCTGGCCTGGGATCAGAGTTAGTATTCACAGTGCTGACTATTCGCAGCAACATAAAAGTCCACAACACACAGTCATTTACAACTTTACAAATCAGAAAGGTCAGCAATTGTTTTCAGCAGAATTCAGCTCCATTATTAAATGAGGAAAACTATACTGCAGTGGCATTTTTAAATCTGGGAGTTTATCAAACTGACCAAAGTTATTCAAAACATATTATGTCCTCTTAAATGCTTTTGACAAAGAAAAAAAGAGCTATATTTCTTGTAATTAGTGAATTAATTATAAAGCACAGAGTCATAGGCCAGAATCATGTAAAATCTTATTAGGTAATAGAAATTATTGCAGTAATTTCAGAAAGGAAAAGAAAAATAAGCCATGATCCCCATGCCTCCTACCTGGCCAAAAAATGTCCAGAAATTTAAGACACCCTGACTCACATTTGTTCACTTCTCCTAAAACTGACCGCCCCCACCCCCCAAACAAGACAGGTAACATTTTAAAGCGTCAATAAGAAGGTTTTTTAAGTACTCTGAACACCTTACCGCAATACCTCGTTCCTAGGAAACACAGTTGCATGCCCTGAACATTGGTGTCATCTGTTATTATCTACCTTCCAGAGACATTCTCTTGAGATATCAGCATGTAATCACCTCCTACTTGAAAACATGAGTTTCAATAGCTTATACCACACTCTGTCACAATTGTTTATTCCTGGTTTTTTAAAATTATTTATACTTACAAATCTCACTAGGCTGTGAGCTACTTCAGACCAGAATGTAGGTTTTATTAATCTTAGTTCAGTAATTCATTAATTCACTTAACATTCCTATTGTATACTTATTGGCCTTGTGTTAAATACTTTACAAGTAATAAGTATATATCCAAAAACTTCACAGTCCTGATCCGTAAATACTAAAAGTATAACAAACAAATGATTGCAATACATTGTCTCAAAATTCAAGACAGTATGCCGCAGGAACGCAAAGGGACAGAGAGCTCTCTGGAGAAGCAGGGAACAGGGCAGCTCTGAGCTCCAGCAGAAGCTTCAGCTGGGTGCTGAAGACCACTGGGAGCCAACCACAGGCCATGTGACGAAATACCAGCTCGGAAGATTTTAGCTTTACAATGTATTCAAGAATCTCATGTGCCATACTGAGCATTTTGCATTTTATTCTGAGGAACTCATTTAAGAATTAGTTTTAATAAAGTCACTTTGACTATAAAACAGATACTAGAATGGAAGGAGTGAAACTGGCTGCAGGGAGACCAGTCAAAACACAATTCACCGTGAGAAATGATGGAGTCCCAAACTAAGGCTGTAGCGATCAAAACAGAGGCTGGTGGCCATTCTGAACAAATATTAGGGAAATAAAACAGGAAGGATTTAAAAACTTGAGGAGATAGACAGCAGTCAAGATACCGTGGCCAATTTCTAGATTTCTGATTTTAGCTACAGGGAGAATAATAGTGCAGTTTACCAACACAGAGGACACAGGAAGAGAAGCAAATCCATGGGGGAAGGAAAGGAAGATGACTTTAGTTTGGGACATGGGGCATGCCAAACTTGAAGCTCCCGTTGACATTCCAAGCAACGATGTGTAGAAATTGTGCGGAAGGGTCTGTTCTGTGAGGGGGAGACCTGTTCTAGGGATTAAAGATATGAGAGCGGTCAGCAGTGAGTGCCAATAAATGAAGTCGTCATGAAAGTGGAATGAGCCAGGAAAGGGCCAGCGAAGGAAGCCACAGACTGAACTCATGAGAGCACCTACAGGGGGCGAACGAGGTGAGGAAGCCCACAAAGGAAACAGAGAAGCATCAGCACAGGTGGTAAGGAGTGGGCCAGGAGGGGACAGAGAATAGTTCTGAGAAGGGAACACCTAAGTGTCAAATGATCCTGATATAGCAAAAGGACTAAAAAGAGGTCAGTAGATTTTGCAACAGAAGAGGTAACTCATGACCTTTGCAAAAGTAGTTTCAGCAGTGAGATGATAACAGAAGAGATCCAAAAGTTGTCAAGGAGCAAATATGATGTGAGAACAGAGAGAAAAGAGTTCTAGTATAACTACTGGCACACATTAAAGGTACCTACTATTTACTTTGAAATTAAATTCATCAGGTGATATTGGTTAATAAAATTATATAGGTTTCAAGTGCATAAATCTATAATACATCATCTGTATATTGTATTATATATTTACCATCCAAAGTCAGTTCTCCTTCATTCACCATATATTTGATCCCTCTAATAGTCACTGTTTCCCCAACCTCCCTTCCTCTGGTAACCACCACACTATGAGTATTATTTGTTTGTCTTCTTTGATTGTTTATTACTTTCAGTCTTATATCCCACGTATGAGTGAGATCATATGATTTTTGACTTTTTCCATCTAATTTATTTTGCTTAGCATGATATTCTCAAGATCCATTTATCCATAAAGATATATGTACCCCTATGTTCACTGTAGCACTATTCACAGTGGCCAAGTCCAAAGTGTCCCTTAACAGAAAACTGGATAAAGAAGATGTGGTACATACACTCGTATACAATAGAATAGCAATCAGCCATAAAATGAAATTCAGCCATTTGCAACAATATGGATGGATCTTAAGAAAACCAGCTCTTTCTAATTAACAGTTCTCTATTTAATGTCACCCTGGCCAAGTTTTAAAAATGTACCACAATCCCCTGAAGCATTACCAAGCAAATGTTTTATGACAGCTTTAACTATAAGTGGGAAGTAAGAGGAAGTGCCTTGGGACACTGGTTGTATTAAGCACTTAGCATTCTTTAAACCATTACTATCTTAGCCAAGTTTCAAGTTCCTCATCCTAAAGAAGCTAAAATTGTTAGGAGGTGTTGCTTTGGTTTGGTTTTAAATATGTGTGCTGCATATATTTATGCCACAGATCATATCATTTGCTTTTTTAAGTAAATCTTAAGGTAACCAATAAAATCACTTTGGCCATGTCTAAAACATTTGGAAAATATGTCAAGTTAAAACTTATAAAATACAAATGTAACATCAAACTAAATTATGTCATGGATTTTGTGTGACTTAGTAAAGTCACCTCAAGTCATTGTTTGATTGACTTATCAAATATTAATTGCAGCATAGGAGCAATTTATTATGAATTCACCTGTCTTCTTTTTATCACTCATTAAATATCACACTGAACTCTAGGAGCTCATAAGTACTAAAGAATTGCATTGTATCATTTGTAAAGAACATTGGTACATAAAAGTGCTTAAAAGGATACAATACCTTATTGTAAAATATCTGGTATGGACCAAAGACCAAAAAGCAAAGGAAGGACCCTGTGTTACCTGTCACCCTAAACATGTTTTGATATCTAAGACAAAAAGTCGGTAGTCCCAGCCAGCTGAGACTACTTAATGTATCTGACCAAACAGTATTTTCCTCTTTTCTTAATACAAGACTTCTAGAAAAAAATTCAAGCCTTAGACTTCGTTTGCATGACATTACAGGAACAGGTGGACACACCAGGTGTTGTCTGAGAAGAATCAATCAGAAATTAGATGAGATCTCAACTCTGAACTGTTTTTATTTACCAAGATTAAAATGGAACTGGTCTGCCATCATGCATAATAATATAGGTTTTTGCCTGTATCTCCAAGCTTAAGAAATTTATAAAACAATTTCATATGTCAATGAGAATGCTTTGCAGATACTAACATTTAAAAAACAAATAAAAAACAAATACATTTAATCATAAGATGAGACATTTTCCTTCTAGAATGATGGGGGAATCTATTTTACTGAATTCCTATATTTTCTTTCCACAAGCTGTTCATTCTTCTGATGCCCCCAATTTCTGTTAATAAAATAACCAACATTCCAGAAACATGCAGCCTCAAAACTTTGGAGTTTTCCTTAACACATCTCCCTCATCCTTCATATCTGAGGAATTGCCAAACACAATGGATTCCACATACTCAATCTTCCAGGAATTTGTCTCTTTCTTTCCACTTCTTCTGCAATGCATCAGGCCCTTTACTCTTTGAGCGACTTCCGAATGCATTCCAGCTCTTCCTAAGCAGTTTCAACTGCTCTCCATTAAGCCCAGTTCCAAGTTACTGCTTTTTCAGCCTTGAGCGATTCCCCTCTGTCTAGCAAAGTACATGAACACTCCTGGAACTGGCGTTTAAGACACAATTACATGCCAGTTTTCTTCATGAACAGCCTATTTAAGGCTTAATAATCTGAAACTCCCAGTCTTTACACATGCCCCTTCTGCCAACGGAATGCTCTCTCCCCATCTCCTCTCACCAAAAAAGTTGTTTAATGCTTCAAAATGAATCTCAAATGCTGGTTCTTTCCTAACGATTTTATTTTCCCCATCTGCCTCCAGCCCTGCCCATCTACGAGCCCTCCCAGAGTGCCTGCGCCCTGCATACTTCCTACAGGCGTCTTCAGTTTTGTCTCTGCTTTACCTTCGGCTTCTAGTAATCCACCTGCTCCACGGAGACAGGAGATGTGCCACAGCTGCTTCTCATCTCAAGACACTTACACATCTGATCCTGATAATGCTACCAGAACTTGTTGAATTCAAATAATTTAATAGAAATACTAATGCATCAATGCAGGTTTGGAGGCAGACCAATTCATCACTGACCCACAAGGAGCGAATGAACCGCTCTGTCCACTAGAGCTTCTGCTGCCCCTTGCTTGTGAACCAAGCCCGCGAGTGGTGCTAGCTGTGTCCAGGTCATCTGAGTTTACCAGTTATTGTCAGCAAAACTTGGGGACTTTGGGTGAACAGATTATATACAAATAACTTCCAAGCAGAGAAAGCAGTTTCTTTAAAGTAACTCCTATTATTCTACCACAGGAAAAAGTACCCTTTAAAAATAACTTTCTAAAGAAAATGAAATGCTTTAAATTAAACATATTTTTAAAAAGCTGACACATAAGTTAACTTGAGGTCATCTGTTTTCTAAATTTTATCTACTAGATTTTCACCTTATGAACATGATTAAAGGTACTATTTTAAACTATTTTTTAAACTGCAGAAAGCAATGTAGCCATCACACATACACACAAACTATAAATCAATATAACACTACAGAATTCAATGAAAATAGTGACAGCTTTAAAAAATGCAACCCAATGTATAGCCAAATAACTCATGAAACTCAGCATGCATTGCTGACTTTGGACATGATCACCAAATTTAACAAGGTGTTCTTGAGACAAACAAAATAAGACAGGTCCCTGGAGCATCCACTCAAAATGGCAGATGCATCTGAACTCCAGGGCAAACTCCTCTAGGCTAATATTATGGTTGGCTTTAAATTAAAATTGTAAAGTTTAAACATTTTTAATTTAAGTAATACTTCAGGACACAGAAAAGCTCTTTGTTAAAGTCTGGTTAGCAAGATAACAAAAAAATACAGCAATATAAGACCTAAATATGATCATATCATTTTTTCTTTATAGATAAGACCAAGAAGAGTTTGATGCAAAATCTCTAAAGTGTATTTTCATTAAAAAAACATTAAATGTCTGGCAGTGCAACATGGAAGAGCACATCTACTTTTCATAAATAGTATTTCCAGTCATTCATCACTGAGTCATACATATCAAAGCTGTCATTTTCAAAAAGAAAAAGAAATGTATGCCTTGCAGGTAATCTTCGCTACATGAAATTGGATTGCTGCAAATTACCACTCACTGAATTCTTGCAAACTCCTGACTGCTGCCTAGCGCCATTTGGCACAACCCAATAAACGTTATTTCCCACCAACACCTCCCGACCACCACCATCACCAACCATTCAGCTTTAAAAATCTACTTGGTTCCTTAGCTATCTTTATAAATAGATGGTTAAAGTCCTTATGAATTTCCAAACTCTCATTAAAATTCCCCCAGAACAATGTCCAAGTCTCAAAGCATTTGTGTGCTTTTCTTTATGTGTGAATTTGATATGGACTTTGAGGCATCTGCTTTGAGTTATCATTCTAACACTAGGTGAAAGATTTGTAATAAAATAATTATTCTGAAATAATTATTTTAACTACTGACAACATTTAGGATATAGCTAGTGAAGGTTAAAAAGCCAGTATGTTATAGTTAAAAAAAAAAAAAAAAAAAACAGCAAAACTTATAGATTTATATTGGGACAGACTGCTTATCTTTGGTATCATTAATCTTAGCTTCCCTATATTTCTGAGATAAAAAAGGAGAGAGTTGATCGCAGATTGTAGAACTGACTAAAAATATCTGACATTATAGCTGTTCTACATATGGTATGGGAGAAATCCACATTCCTAGAGTCTTTCTAAATAGGGAGAGGGAAGTCAACAAATTTCTGATCTAACAGACATGAGTTCTACCTCTTGGAAGCAGAGAGAGAAAGTAATCCAACATATATTTTTGTACAGCCCAATACAAACTCTCCACTTAATAGGTCAGGAAATTAAGGTCTAAGCAGACAGGAGATTTTACTTCCAGGAAAGTAAAGTAAATTAGGAAGGTCCAGGCAAAAGTACCAAAGGCTTTAATATATCAGGCAAAATTCATTCAGTGGCAATGACTTATTCAAACTAACTTACATGTAAAGGAGAGTTATTGGCTCCCATAACTGCAAAGATAAGAAGTATGAGTTCAGATATGGGCTGATCCAATGATTCAATGAAATAACAAAAGATCCAGCTCCATTTCATTTCTCCACTATACCATTTTAGCTCATTTCAACACAGGGTCAGCAATACCTAAGGCTAACTAGTCCCTTTGCTTAAATTCACCAAGAAAGAAAGCACTGTTGTTCTAAAATGTCAACCAAAGCCCTGTGATTCACTGTACTGAATTGGCTTAGGTCACATACTCACCCTGCATACCTCACTAGAGCCAGAGGGATGAAATACACTGATTGTCTTGACATAAACTGTAGGAGCTGAAGTTGGGTTCCCCGAAGTTGGCAAATAAATGCTAGGGAGGCCATCCAACAGTGCACCCTACCAGTCAAGTCGGGGGCATATTCTGACCCTGCATCTGAAGACTTCTGCCTCTGCTCTTTTTTATAGTCCCCATAGTAAAAGATTTTGTAATCTTGGGATAGTAAAATGTAAAGCTTTCTCAAGATTATACATTTGAAAAATGAAAAATATATTTTTCTCCAGTTTATGAGTACAGTAAGTTTTACCTAGAAGTGTTTAAGAGCAAGAAGTCACTATACAAGGAAATATTTCAGCTGGTAGAAGGATTTCTGTAATCTAAAACTCCAATTTTACCTTGCCTGTCCAGCAACAGTGAAGACAAGTAACTAAAGTACCCAAAAAAGGAGAATACATATGTGTCAGTAAACATTTTAACTGCCTATGGGCAGGGAGGAAAAGGAAAAGTATTTTCAGAAGGAAGAGAAATGTCTTCCCCCCAAAAGAGAATACCACAGTCCCCAACAAAACAAATGCTTGTCAAGACTACATTCTTAAATTAAAACCCATAAGAACTGGACACAAGTGAGCATGGCAGGCAACCCTCCCCCTCCATAGCAGTTCACTCCTGTTGTTTAGCTCCACACTGTACACGTTCCTAAAGCCCTTTCCAAGTACAAGTCAGACTTTCAGAAGATTATGGTCAAGGAGATCTAGAACTGAAACTATGGTTGAGCTGAAAGATCATCTAATCCAGTACATTTCAAACTGCATAGGGGTAGGAGCAAACAGAGCAAAGGAGGCTTATAACCACCCCCTCTTCCCACTACGGCATCTCCAGGAAGAGCATGACTGATTTTATTTATTCTACAAAAAATAGCTTCTGAAAAAGACTTCATTTGAACAAGGAGCATTATATCTGAAAGGAGAGTTAATGTAAACTTTTTTAAAATGTTATTTTACTGTGGTAAAAACACAACATATCTAACCTCCTAACAATCTGTGTCTGATACAGAGTTGCTGATGGCAAGCACAGTGCCGTGCAGCAGATCTCGAGAGCGTTTGCATCGTGATTACATGAAACTTTACACCTGATGATTGGTAATTCCCCATGTCCCTCTTCACCCAAGCCCTGGCAACCACCATGCCACCCTTTGATTGTATGAATTTAACTATTTTAGCTGCCCCATGTAATAATAAGATATAGTAAATCATGCAGTATTTCTCTTTCTCTGACGGGCTTATTTCACTTACAGTATAATGACCTCAAAGTCCATTCATGTTCTCACACAGTACAGAACTTCCTTCTTTTTAAAGCTGAATGGTATTCCATTATATTATATAGCACTTTTTCTTTATCCATTCATCTGTTACTAAACATTTAGGTTTTTTCTACATCTTCGCTATTATGAACAGTTTTCCATAAGCATCGGTATGCTATTATCTTCTTGAGATACTGACTTCAATCCTTTGGATAAATACCCAAAAGTGAGATGACTGGATCATATGGTAGTTCCCCATTTATTTTTTTAATAGCCTCCATATTGCTTTCCGTAGCAATTACAGCATTTTGCATTCCCACCAAGTTTACAAGGGTTTCAGTCTCTCCACATCCATGCCAACACTTGTCTTCTTTTTTTTTAATAACAGCCATGAGATGACAGCTCACCATGGGTTGATTTGCTTTTCTCCAATGACTAGTGATACTGATCATTCTTTAAATACAGGTCTTGGCCACTCATATGGCTTCTTTGGAGAAATGTCTATTCAAGTTCTTAGCCCATTTTTTAAATCAGCTTATTAGTTTATCTGAAACTGAGTTGTAGGAGTCTCTCATCTGTTCTGGAGATTAACTCTTATCGGATTAGCTCCTATCTTATCAGATTAACTCTTATCAGATTCTGTGGTTTGCATTTTTAATGTTGTTTGTTTCCTTTGCTGTGCAGAAACTTTGCAATTTGATGAGTACCACTTGTTTATTTTTGTTTTTGCTGCCTGTGCTCTTGAAGTCACTGCCAAGATTAATGTCATGAAGATATTCCCTTGTGTGTTCTTCTAGGTGTTACACAGCTACAATTTAAGTATTTAATCCATTTTGAGTTGATTCTCACTAATTGTTGTGTATAATGTAAAATAAGGGTTTAATTTCACTTTCTTGCATGTGGATGTCCCATTTTTCAACACCTAACTTCATTATTTTTCAATCTGAGAAACTTAAGTCCAAGAAGTTTCCATCATTTTTCAGTATCCAGTGTAAATGCCAGAATTGGACCCTGGACTCTGGAATTCATTGAGTAGTGATTATGCATCTACTATGACTATGTACCTAGAGCAACCTCTATAAGGCAGACACCAATCACCACTAAAAAAAATAAATCAGAATATCTAAACAACCCCTTAATTTCAATATTTCATTTCATAAACATAAAATTTCAGAGTACATGAGCTTGTTGCATTCATATCCCAACTTTGCTTACTTGCTCTATAACTGAAAAATAGGTTCTTAACTCTCTTAACCCTCAATTTACTCATCTGCAAAAAGATATACATGTAACATAATGCTACATCTAAAGGATAAGAAGAGAAGAAAATATATGAAGTACACTTAGAACTAAGAAAATATCAAATATGTTAACTGGTAGTGTTAATTGAAAATAATTCAAACAATTAACATATATTCTATTCTATTACTGAGGTGGCATAATTTTGTTTTCATTTTAAAAAGTCACCATTATGGGGAGGAGAGAAGATGGCGGTTCCGTAAGAGGATGCACATCTCTCTTCCCCCTTCACACAGGTGATAAACCGAGCCAATTTTCAATGGAGCACAGCAAACAGACACCAGAAACACAGCATATTTGAAAACAGGAGATCAAAAATTGCAGTGGACATTGAAAAACCAGATGGTAAGGAGAGTACTCCAGCAGCGTGGAGACCATGGCGGGGTCTGAGGTCCCGGGCCAGCGCTGGCCATAAGCCTCTAGGGAAGGCGCTGGGTCGGCCGCTCCCTGATCAGTCAAACAAGGTCTCGGCAGCACCGGGATAAACCTGGTTGCTTGAAATCTCAGAGAGGAGTTAAGATCTCATAGCCTTGGGAGGACTGCACATTGGAGCTCTCACTTCTGTCTATGCCCACACGCCATTATAAACAGCTGCGCAGGGATCTGTTCGCACCAGCGAGCCACTGAGAGACTCCTGGTGCAGTCGCGGGGCACCTCTATGGTCTCTCGCCCCTGCACGAGCACTCGCGCCATCAGGGAGCAGCAATACAATCTTCCAGCTCCATGGCACCATCGGAGACCTGAGTGGGCTGATGGGAGATCTTAGACACTGGTGTGCAACCTGCGTGGGGGTTGAGCCGTGTTCATGGGACAGTTGGCACCTGTGCAAGGAAGGTTGAAAGATCATCGGCGCTTGTGCAACCACTGTAGGCGCCTGCCACCACAGGAGTCACACCTGAGACCCTGTGCATAGAGACTTGGGCTAGCTCTGAGGACAGTAGGCCACAGAAAACTGAGTGCTGAACAAGGAAAAAAACAATATGGTCACCCCTCAGCCACTGCAGTCATCAGGGCCAGAAAAACCAGCTTGGCAAGATTGATAACAGCAAGAATTGGCGGTTTTGGTGTTTTTCGGTTTTTCGATTTTTGTGTGTGGGTTTTTTTCTTTTTCTCTTTTTTTATTATTAATTTTTCATTATTTTGATCTTTTTTACCCCTCAACTCCTTTTTGCTTCTCATTACTTCTTTCTTGTTTTACTCCTTCTTCCTTTCTTTCCAAGCTTATCTCTTCTTCCTGTCTTTTTTTCTTCTTTTTTCATTCTGCTTTTCTTTATTCTCTTTTCATTTTTTATTTCCTTTTCCTTCTTTTCTTTTTTTCCTTTCCTTCTCTTTTCACTTTTTAAACACATACAAGTGAGACAAAAACAAAACAAAACAAAACAAAAAAACCCTGGAACTGTGGAAAGACCAGAGTTGGTCCCAAAAAGGGGGCATTTCAACACCTGAGATATTGGAAGCCATGAACACCAGGGTACCTGAAGGAGACAGCACCACTGAATTTCACAGGCATTCTATCACAGAAGTTCACACCATAAACCCAGGGAACCAGAACAAATCAATATAAGAAGCTGAGGCTAACAAGAAGGTCTCACAAACAATCGGAAGACAAAGACACAATCCCCAAATGAAAGAAAAGGAGGAAGCCCCAGAAAGAATGCTAAATGAAATGAAGGCAACTCAAGTATCAGATTTTGAGTTCAAAGCAATGGTTGTCAGGAAGCTCCAAGAGCTCTCAATGAGCTACCAAAACCTACAGGGAAGCTACGATGAACTCACTGTAAACTATATCAAAATGAAAAAGGAAATAGAAACTATCAACAAGGGCCAAGAGGAAATGAAAAATACAATTTCTGAACTGAAGAACACAGTGGAAGGAATGAAAAGCAGAATTGATGAAGCAGAAGATCGGATCAGCAAGTTGGAGGACCACGTCGCTGAAAGAGCAAGAAAAGGAAAAGAGGCTTAGAAAGAATGAAGAGGGATTAAGAGAAATACAAGACAATATGAAACATAATAATATCCGTATAATAGGGATACCAGAGGGAGAAGAAGAAAAGCAAGGGATAGAAAACCTATTTAAAAAAGTAATGATGGAAAACTTCCCTAATTTGATGAGAGAAAAAGTCACACAAATCCAGGAATCACAGAGAGTCCCAATCAAGAGGAATCCAAAGAGGCCCACTTCAAGACACATCATAATTAAAATGGCCAAATTCCAAGACAAAGAGAGAATCTTAAAGGCAGCAAGGGAGAAAAAGGAAGTAACATACAAGGGAGCCCCAATATGGTTAGCATCCGACTTCTCAATGGAAAAACTCCAAGCCAGAAGAAAATGGCAAGAAACATTCCAAGTAATGAGAACCAAAGGCCTGCAACCAAGACTACTTTACCCAGAAAGGCTTTCAAATCAAGATAGAAGGCCAAATAAAGAGCTTCCCAGACAGAAGAAGTCTAAAAGAATACACCTCTACCAAACCAGCTCTGCAAGAGATACTAAAGGGCCTGATTTAAGGAAAGGAAGGAAAGGAGAAAAAGAGGGAGAGGAACACAGGTACAAAAATGGCAATAAATCAGTACCTATCAATAATAACCTTAAGTGTAAATGGATTAAATGCTCCAATCAAAAGGCATAGAATAGCTGAATGGATAAGAAAGCATGACCCACACATATGCTGCCTACAAGAGACCCACCTCAGAACAAAAGACCAACACAGACTCAAAGTGAAGGGCTGGAAACAAATTTTCTAAGTAAATGGACAGGGAAAAAAAGCCGGGGTAGCAATACTCATATCAGACAAAATGGACTTCAAAAGAAGAGCCATAAAGAGGGATCCAGGAGGTCACTTCATAATACTCAAGGGAAGAATCCACCAGGAAGACATAAACATTGTAAATATATATGCACCCAACATAGGAGCACCTAAATACATCAAGAAAATCTTAGAGGACTTCAAGAAAGATATTGACAGCAACACAATCATAGTAGGGGATTTTAACACCCCACTGTCAAAAATGGACAGATCTTCTAAACAAAATATAAAGAAAGATATTGTGGCATTGAATGACACTCTAGATGAAATGGACTTAACTGATATATACAGAGAGCCCTTCATCCCAAAGAAACTAAATACACTTTCTATTCAAATGCACATGGAACATTCTCAAAGATAGACCACATGATAGGTCATAAAACTAACCTCATCAAAGTCAAGAAAATTGAAATCATACCAAGCATTTTCACACAAGGGACTGAAAGTAGAAACCAACCCCAAGGGGAGAAACACAAAGCCCTCAAAATCATGGAGATTGAATAGCATGCTATTAAACAATGAATGGGTCAAGAATGAAATTAGGGAGGAAATCAAAAAGTTTCTGAAAACAAATGAAAATGAACTCACAACAACCCAAAACTTATGGGAAACAGAAAAGGCAGTCCTTAGAGGAAAGTTCATAGTGATACAGGCCTACCTAAAAAGGATAGAAACATCTCAAACAAACAACTTAACTCTACACCTCCAAGAACTCGAGGATCAACAGCAAAGACAGTGCAGAGCAAGTAGAAGGAAGGAAATAACTAAGATCAGAGCAGAATTAAATGACATAGAGACTAAAAGCACAATTCTAAAGATCAGTGAATCCAGGAGCTGGTTTTCTGAAAAGATAAACAAAATTGACAAGCCATTAAGCAGGCTCATCAAGAAAAAAAGAGAGAGGACCCAAATAAACACAATCAGAAATGAAAGAGGAGAGATTACAACTGACACCACAGAAATACAAAGGATTGTAACAAATTACTATGAAGAACTGTATGCCAAGAAATTTGAAAACTTAGGTGAAATGGACAAGTTTCTAGAAAAATATAATCTCCCAAAACTCAATGAAGAAGAAGCAGAAAGCCTGAACTGACCAATAACAGCAGATGAAATTGAAGCAGTAATCAAAAAACTCCCGACACACAAAAGCCCAGGACCAGATGGTTTCACAGGAGAATTTTACAATGCATTTAAGGAAGAGCTAACCCCTATCCTTCACAAACTTTTCGAAAAAATCCAAAATGATGGAAGACTACCAAACTCTTTTTATGAAGCCAGCATCATTCTAATCCCGAAACCAGATAAAGACATAACAAGGAAAGAAAACTTCAGGCCCATATCTCTGATAAACATAGACGCTAAAATCCTCAACAAAATATTGGCAAACCGCATCCAACAATACATTAAAAAGATCACACATCATGACCAAGTGGGATTCATTCCAGGGATGCAAGGATGGTTCAACATACGTAAATCAGTAAATGTAATACATCACATAAACAAAAGCGAAGACAAAATCACATGATCATATCAATAGATGCAGGAAAAGCATTTGATAAGGTACAGCACCCATTTATGATAAAAACACTCAGCAAAGTGGGAATTGAGGGAGCATTCCTCAATATAATAAAGGCCATACATGAGAGACCTACAGCCAACATCATACTCAATGGGCAAAAACTATAATCTTTTCCACTAAGATCAGGAACAAGACAAGGTTGTCCACTTTCACCACTTTTATTCAATATAGTATTGGAAGTATTGGCCACAGCGATTAGACAAGAAAAGGAAATAAAAGGCATCTAAATTGGAAAGGAGGAAACAAAACTATCATTATTTGCACATGACATGATAGTGTACATAGAAAATCCCATAGACTTGGCCAAAAAGCTGCTCAACCTAGTAAATGAATTTGGCCAAACAGCAGGATACAAAGTCAATATCCAAAAATCAAAGGCATTTCTATACACCAACAATGAAACAGCACAAGCAGAAATCAAGAAAAAAATCCCATTCGATATAGCAAAAAGAAAAATAGAATACCTAGGAATAAACCTAACCAAAGAGGTAAAGGACCTGTATGCAGAAAACTACACAACATTGAAAAAAGAAATCAAGGAAGACACAAACAAATGGAAACATATACCGTGTTCATGGATCAGAAGAATTAACATCATCAAAATGTCCATACTACCCAAAGCAATTTACAGATTCAATGCAATACCTATTAAATTACCAATGGCATATTTCACAGACACAGAACAAACACTTCAAAATTTACACGGAGCCATAAATGACCTCGAATAGCTGCAGCAATTTTGAGAAAGAAGAGCCAAGTAGGAGGGATTACAATACCTGACACCAAACTGTGTTACAAGGCCACTGTAATCAAAACAGCCTGGTACTGGCACAAAAACAGACACATGGACCAATGGAATAGAATAGAGAGCCCAGAAGTAAACCAATTTCTCTACGGTCAATTAATATTTGACAAAGGAGGCAGCAACATAAAATGGAGTAAAAGTAGCCTCTTCAACAAGTGGTGTTGGGAGAACTGGACAGCTACATGCAAAAAAATGAAACTTGAACACCAACTTACACGATACACAAAAATAAATTCAAGGTGGATAAAAGATTTAAATATAAGCCGTGACACCATTAAAGTCCTAGAGGAGAACGTAAGCAGGAAAATTTCAGACATTTCACGCAGCAACATTTTTACTGATATGTCCCCTAAAGCAAGGGACATAAAGGAAAGAATAAACAAATGGGATCTCATCAAAATAAAAAGCTTCTGCATGGCTGAAGAAAACAGTGTTAAAATAAAAAGAGAACCAACTGTATGGGAAAACATATTTGCCAATGATAGCTCAGACAAGGGTTTAATCTCCAAAATATATAAAGAACTTACACGACTCCACTCTAAGAAGACAAGCAACCCAATTAAAAAAATGGGCAAAAGACTTGAACAGACACTTCTCTAAGGAGGACATACAGAAGATCCAGAAACACATGAAAAGATGCTCGATATCGCTAGCTATCAGAGAGATGCAAATTAAAACCACAATGAGATACCACCTCACACCAGTCAGAATGGCCATCATAAACAAAGCAACAAACAACAAGTGTTGGAGAGGTTGTGGAGAAAAGGGGACCCTAGTGCACTGTTGGTGGAATTGCAGACTGGTAGGTACAACCACTATGGAGAGCAGTATGGAATTTTCTAAGAAAACTAAAAATGGGTCTGCCTTTTAACCGAGCAATTCCACTGCTAGGATTATATCCTAGGAACCCTGAAACACCAACCCAAAAGAATCTATGCACCCCAATGTTCATAGCAGCACAATTTACAATAGCCAAGTGTTGGAAGTAACCTAGGTGCCCATCAGTAAATGAATGGATCAAGAAACTATGGTACATTTACACAATGGAATTCTATGCAGCAGAAAGAAAGAAGGAGCTCCTGCCCTTCGTGACAGCATGGATGGAACTGGAGAGCATATGCTAAGCAAAATAAGCCAAGAGGTGAAAGACAAATACCATATGATCTCACCTTTAACAGGATCCTAATTAACAGAACAAACAAACAAGCATAATATAACCAAAGACACTGAAATTGAGAACAAGAGAGGAGAGGGATAGGAATATCCAGGGAAGAGGGGAAGGGTTTAGAGCAACAAGTATGAAAGACACATGGACAAAAGCTGAGGCGGGGGGGTGGAAATGGAAGGGAGCTGGGGAGGGCTGGGGCGGAGGGACGGGATGGGAGTAGAAGACAGAAAACTGTATAAGAACAACAATTAAAATAAAATTTTAAAAAAGTCACCATTACGTACAGAAAAAATTCACAGGAGGATATTCAATAAAACAATTATAAAGCAAAGTGTCTGATGAAGAAAAACAAGCTGTATAAAGGAGTATTAATTATTGATATTACTTTTTGTAGTTTGCAGAGCCAAACTAATTTTGTACTTCATATATAATGTTTAACTTACAGTCTGTGCTATATATTACATATTGCTATTATATTAATGGTGTAACAGAATAGCAAGCATTAATATGACATATACAAGAATACCTATGTTACACAAACATAAGAAACAAAAAATAATTATAATTTTTCCATAAAAATTGCTAATCCAAGATTTTTTATTTGAAATGTGTAACTCTTTTTTCAATGTGAGCATATTTAGATCACAAAAAAGGACTCTAGTTAATTTTCTCCTTCACCAACTTCCAAACAGATGTTTTAAAATTCACAAAAAGTCATTTAACTTTAATGCTACCAACCTGCAAGGAAACAGGCTGTACTTATCTTCCTACAAAATGCAGTGTTTCTATTCTAAGCCTACTGAAGTACGGCTCGAATCATTCTGTTCGCATGTCAACATTAACCAAACTAAAAGCACTCTCTGAAGTCACACGGCACACCTCAAAAATACTTCGTTTCACTCTTTACAAGAAAGACAGGTTCAGAATGCCAAACAGATTTTTGAGACGAAAAATTCCAGAGCCAGGTGAAGGAGCAGGAGTTTTAATTCTGCCACTCTAATTTCTTAAAGTTTAGAAATTATGTTTTTTGGTGTAGACACATGCAGCTTAATGGGTAGTAGAGGGTAAAAACATGCTTCTTTAACCTTTTCAGAGGAAAAAAAGATGATAAAGCACACAACTTTGAGCACATTATTCCAAAACTTAATGTTCACAGATAACTGTGATGATTTATCTCCCCTTAAAGGAACACATAAAAATATCCAGGTAGTTGTTTTTTTTTTTTACCACTTGGAAAACAACAATCTACCTGTGCCAAACTTCAAAATGAGTTCCCAGATTCACTACAGAGCTATTTGTGATTTGATTTTCTCCCAAAAATGTAATGAAGTGAGTCTAGTCTGAAATAGGGGTCACTGTTTAAAATCCGTCAGCATTTGGCATGTTTTGTGCTCTGCTTATGCTCCTTGGCAACAACAGTCCAGCTAACCAGGATTTTTAGTGCTCTTTCTGGGTATGTTTGACAAACTGCTCACTCCCACAGTCCTTTAACATGGGCTTCCCCAGTCAGGGATACAGATCCCACACTGAGCCCATAAACCAATTAGTGGGAGGCCTTGGCATTGCATTCAAAGACCTTTATAAAAAGTCAGCGTAGCCGGCTGTGTGAAATTTGACGTGTGGGGAGCCCCCATAAAACTCTTTAATGGAAACTAGGGGCTTCTTCTGGAAAAAGTTAAGAAGCTGGGCCCTAGCTCTATAATTAATGTAGTTATTTAACAACAGACAATAAGCATTTCAATAAAAATAATCAAAAAGCAATAAAAAAAGAAATCTGGGCAGTAGTTTACATATGTAGAGAAGCTGAAAAAGGTACTCTTTAGAAAGAGGGGTTTCCTTGTGTACCTTAAGGTGGCTTTGATTGTTACTACATTTAGAAGAATTTGTCAGAATGCCTTTTAATACAGAAAATGCAACTAACATCCCTTTTCTTCCTTTTTCAATGTGCCCAGAAAATCCACTTTGGTTTTACTTTTTCTGATGCCATTTATTTTTTTTTTTTTTACTGAGATATAATGATGTATAGCATTGTAGTTGTTTTATGTATACAACATTATAATTTGCTGTATGTCTATATTGAAAAATGATTTCCACAGTGAGTTTAGTTAACAACCATCACCACACACAGTTACAAACTTTTTTTTCTTGTGATGAGAAACTAAGGTCTCCTCCCTTCAATGTTCAAACACAAAATACAGTATTGTTACTACGGTCAGCACTCAGTATTATACACAAAACACAGTATTGTTACTACAGTCAGCACTCAGTATTGTACTGAGGACTCACAGAGAACAGACAGGACACGGCTAAAGGCCAGGGCGGCAGGGTGGAGAGGAGGTGAAATGGGCGAAGGCGGTCATCAAAAGGCACAAACTTCTAGTTATGAGATAAGTTCACCATGCACGTTTTTAAAACCCATGTAAGACTGTGTTTAAAGAATCCTCTGGAAACTCGTAAAAACATACTTTTCCCACTAAATTTACATGATTATTAATACTCATAAACAACTAAGAATAAATACTTTATAATAATAAAGAATATGGTAGCAAAATAACATCACTGCCCCTATTTTTATTCACCAGATTTTTCCAGAACAGAAAAGAATGATTCGAAGTACCTCCTAATCTAGTAGCATGATCCTAATCATGGTCTCAGGGAGATATTTTTGGAAAATTAAAGTAACATTTTTATTGGTAACCCATTCCCATATAAGGAATGACTGGATTATACAGTTTACCCATAATATAGAAAGGCTCAGCCTGTCATAAAAGGGAAGTCCCCAAGATACAGAAGGAAGAAGGTCAGTCCCTCTTGGCCATGGGACAGTATGGGAAGGAAAGAAAGATGGAGGGCAAGGAGATGAAATTTAAGTTACTTTACTAAACCAGACTGGCCATTTTGTGAGGTAAATGAGTGATGAGGTGTCTCTGCCAAAACATCCAGGCAGATAGAAGGCACCCAGAGACCGTCTGACTCAGGCTCACTTCTCAGGCATAACCTGGAAAGGTCGCAGACCTCTAAAACATGTTGGTTAAACTTGTGGAGTAGATTTAAGTCACAAATGAATTTCTCAGGTCCCAAGTATCATTTTTTAAAATACAATGGGATATTATATAGAATATCAGTTGTATCTCAAGTAGCAAGGGTAAGTACTTGTCAAAATTCTTGTTTCCATGACACATTATTGTTTTTATTATAGTTCAAAGAACAGTAATATTCCTAGGAGTAGACCGACTATCAGTTCAACTCCACATCCTATGTGACATAGGAATATTAATGAAGCTCAGGAAAAGACAGAGACAGATAACCCTGGGCAGTGCTTCTGAGTATCCATGGTGTGGACATGCGTTGCAAAGGATTCAGAACTTCCTACAGGTCCTACTGAGAGGTACACACAGGCTGAGAGGCTTGGTGGGCTGGCAGAATGCTAGGATCGGGATGGAGGGGGTAAATATCAGAGATCATGTGCTTCAGTGGTGTATACCTACATGTTGACCCAGAAGACCAAAAAGAACAAGTCACCCCTCAACAGACACAGGTCTAGGCTCAGATCAAACCAAGTTTCCAATAGCAGAGCATTCACAATGATGAATGATGAGAACACTGAATGGACTCCTGGCCACAGGGGATCCCTCGATGAGTTCAGATGCTATGTTACAGAGTAACAGTGGAAGGATTAAGAGAAAATATAAGATTAAATGTTATCTCCAAACAGAATCTGTTAACCAGAATTGGCTAAAATACTATTACCTAGCAAAGTTATGTTTTCTCTTTTTCCTTAATAATCTTTTATTTTTCAATTACAGTTGACTACAATATTACATTAGTTTCAGGTGTACAACCCAGTGATTAGATATTTATATAATTTATGGAGTGATCACCCCGATAAATCTAGTACCCATCTGACCCATACAGAGCAATTACAATATCATTTCTATGTTCTCTATGCTGCACTGTGACTATTCTGTAACTACTGATTTATACTTCTTAATCCTTTCACCTTTTTCACCCATTCCCCAAACCCTCCCACATGGCAACTATCAAAATGTTCTCTGTATCTATGAGTCTGTTTCTATTCTGCTTGTCCATTTATTTTGATTTTTAGATTCCACACATAAGTGAAATAATATGGCATTTGTCTTTTTCTGTCTGACTTAATTCACTCAGGATAATACCTTGTAGGTCCATCCACCTCGCTGTTGCAGATGGCAAGTTTTCACCCTTTTTTAAATGACTGAATCATATTCCACTGTATATTTGCACTACTTCTTTATTTGCTCAGCTATTCATGGACATTTAGTTTGTGTCCATACCTTGGTTATTATAAATAATGCTGCAATAAACACATGGATTTATATGTCTTTTTGATTTAGTGTTTGGGTGTCTGAATAAAAATCCCAAAGTGAAATTGCTGGGTCTGTCTTTATCTCTTCTTATATCCTTTGTTTTAAAGTCTATTTTGTCTGGTATAAGTATTCAGGTATAAGTATCTGGTATAAGTATTTTGTCTGGTATAAAATATAATTCCATGAATTATATTTTTCCATCCCTTTACTTTCAGTCTATGTGTGTCTTTTGATCTGATACAAGTCTCTTGAGGACATTATATGCAAGGATCTTTTTTCTTATCCATTCAGCCATCCCATGTCCATTTACACTTTGAGGAAATGACAGGTATGTAGTTATTGCCATCTTGTTTGGGACTCTGTGCTTTCTGGCTTGTGTGTCTATTTCCTTCACTAGGCTAGGGAAGTTTCCATCTTTTTTTTTTTTCAAATAGGTTTTTAGTTCCTTTATCTCCCTCTTCTCCTTGAATGTCAGTACGCTTGAAGTTGTCTCAAAGGCTCCTTACGCTATCTCTCTTTTCTGGATTTTTATTTCTTTTTACTGTTCTGATTCAGTGTTTTATGCTCCCTTGTCTTCTAAATTGCTGATTCAACTACCTGCTTCATCTACTCTACTATTGATTCCCAGTAATGTATTCTTTATTTCAGTTATTGTAGTCTTCATTTCTGACTATTTTTTATATTTTCTATCTCCATTATCAATGGCCCCACAAAGTTACATTTTTAATAGCCAAGTACTCAGCAAAGAGTGAGCTAATGAGGAACTTTATATCCATTATAGATAGAAGTTGCATTTCTTTTCAATAATGATGAATAAAACTACTCTTTTGCTGTATCTACCATTTAAGATGAGGTTACCCATAAGAATAGGAACTTAATTTCTCATTAATGTGATATAATGTATGTATATTTGTACAATTTTAATAGAATTGCTCAACATTTAAGTTGGGGTAAAGTTAGAGAGTAGTATCTTTCATTCTAGAATAATTTAATCAGAAAAAAACTGTTGCTGTTATTTGTGAAGCTGTTGATTAGACAATCAAGAGTAATTGTGCATATACACAAACAAGTGGCAACTAGGAAGTAATAAAAATAATCAAATAAATCACAATTAAAATTGGTATTTTCCTTTATGCTACCATTTATATCATTTCTTTATATTAATATTTTCATTACATTAACTAAGTATCTTGATATTAAAAATATTTAAAGTGAAGCAAGAGAAGATTAACATTTGCCAAACTGACAATTTTATTCAAATTATTTTTAATATAATTTTAGAAAATTGTACAACTTAACCCTAAGTAGAATGGCCAACTTATGTGTGATTTTTGCAAGAATGGAGGGAGGGGTGAGAATTGGTTCAGAGAGAGTGATTTAAAATGTTTGTGATAACTATCTATTTCCCTTCAGGTATTAAAACTTCAACGGCTTTCTCAGAACAACTTTCAAATAACTGGTGTTCTTTCCAGGTTGTGGTTTCAGTTAATTATAAAAAAGGAAGAAAAAATCTGTAAGGGCAGCCATAAATAGTCAATGACAATATGAAAAATGAGTAAACAAATACTCAGTTTTAAAGATTTCAAAGCATGAACAGGTGATTTAATTAACAATATACCTTCAAAGCCACAAATGCAATATTCAAGGCATTTTTTTATTGGTACCTGCCAAGGTTGAAAAGTTCACATAAATATTTAACATAATAAAGTAAATCATCTTTCAACATTCTCAAATGAGATTCTATAGCAAACCTTCAATTTTTTAAATGATCAAAACCTCCTTAAAATATATTATGTGATCATGTGCTTACTATGTAACATACCAAGTAAGTTGCACAAAATATATGTATTATTACTTAAATATATATGCAAGTTATAGATATCTTTTAATGCCTTATAATTCTAAAAAGAGAGTTTTAGACTTCTTACACTATCTCACTTTCTGGATTCCTTTTAGGCTGCCTTTTATGGGATTAGATATGTTTTCACTTTAAATAATTTCTATGATCCCTTTTTCATAACCTCCATGACCACATTCTCTGTTTTGGTCATCAATTCCCACAGACAGATCCTGAATGTTATCATGCCCCCCACAAATGTTCCATCTCAAAGTTCACTTAATTCAAGTATCTTTAAGGAACCAACACCTTCTCTCCTCCAAGTCCACTCACTCAATTGTATAATTGTATCCACTAAGAACATTCTTTGGCTTCACTGGAACTTCAAGTTCATGAACACCTCAGTTCTCTCAGAATCCATTATCCTTCTCCTTCCTTTATATGCCTACCCCCCACTAAGGGCTAGAGTGCCCAGTCCTGGGCCCTCTTGTCTCAATTAATGCTCCCATTCTCGATGAGCATATTCTTGCCCACATCTTTGTGGAAAATATATACATTAACTTCTGATTTTGTTAACTTTATAACATAGGTTGAATTTTAGAGTGGGGTTTTTATAAACAACAGAGGGAAAATGGGTGAAAGAAAATGGCGCAGCATCTGAAGAAAGACTGGTGCATTTCCACTGAAAAGCCTGTGATGAGCATTGATGTTGGGTCCTGAAACCACTGGGAAAACTGCTCATCTTAGAGAGAAGGGGGCTATGCCAAACCACAGACTAAAGTATTCTGTCACATGAGTTATCTGTTGTCATGTATTACAGCCAAAATGTTTAATTAAATAAAGAATAAAATACCCCACCGAACTCTCAAATTGAAGCTCACAGTTTCCATAATCAAATGTCTATGCCCATCTCAAGCCTTGTTCTGTGTATTCCAACTCAATATTACAAAAACAAGCTCATCCTGCTTCACTTGCAAGCTGGGTCCTTTTTCAATGTTCTCTCTCTTAGTGAATAGACTTTTCTCTTCAGTTGTACAAATAACAAATCTAGAGGTCATTTTGAACCCACCCAATTTTTTAAAGCAATCACCAAATCCCTTCCATTTTATACCCTGCTGATCCTTCAAATTTGTCCACTTCTCTCCATCTCTACCACTAAAAAGTAAACCTTTAATGTCCTGCCTGTATATATCAAATAAACCTCTACACATGCTCAAAGCAGCACATATGTCTCTTCTGCAACACTTATCAGTCTGGAGGTTTTACATTTTGTGGTGTGATTCTTTTACTAATGTATAATTTCCCCCCAGACTTGCACTATCCGATAAGAGCTGTTTGCACAGAGTGAAATAATTAGTGAGAATAAACATAAGACAATGGAACAATGACCAGAAATTGTCTTCTAAACACCATCTATTGTTGGCACATCTCTTTAACTTTCTTTATAAGAACCTCTTTAAAAAGCAGAGCACAGTTGGATATGCTTAAACAGGAGGGCTCTCAGAAGACTGGAAACTCGTGGTTCAAATCTGCCCCACTACAAAGCCCATTATTGCTCTAGTGCCACTCCTTATGAGGGCTAACAAAAGGAAGTGGCCTTTTCAAAATCAAGTAATTATCAGCGGTGGCAGCAATTCTGTATCTTATTCCAAGGTTTTGTTGTTGTTAATCGTAGGACTCATTACTACCTCTTAGATAAGTCTGCAAGTTAATAGTGTAAATGTCACAGCATCTGTGGGTGAATTGGAGATGGAAAGCAGCAAGTGCACTGAGTCTCTGCTTTAGCTAAACAGTACATATATACTGTCTATATGAAAATGATTTCCTAATGGAATCTTTACTAACTGTAACTAAAATTACATTTAAATAAAAAATTAAATCAAGTCTGCAAGAATACAAGGATTTTTATTCTCTTCTAGAAGCAATATAATTTTATAAATGTATCTAAAAGTGATTATTTCCAAGAGTTATAAGAATTCTAATTTTAAGAAAAATGAACTTTAAAAATTGGCTGGAAAAGCATAATACTATGAAAAAGAACAACAAAGAGGCAGAGGAGGAGGAATGAGAAAGGAAAAGAAGAGAAAGAGGAAGGGAAGGAGCAGCAGCAGCACCAACTTATGACTAGGAGAAAAATCAAAGAAAATCAGAATTATGTACATGAAATAGTAAATAAAAATGTAACATTTAGCTCTGTACAAAATGTACTCTCCCTAAATTTTAGGATCTATACCTGCATAGGAAGATATTTGGCTAATTTTAACAAGTTGAAGAGACAAAGATGCCCTAAAAGGACATATTGTAATTACCTGTAAGCCTTTTTCAAACTATGTATTATTTCCAACCCATCTTACTCCCCCTAGAAATTCTAATACACCATGGTTGCAGGGGCAGTTGATTATACATCAAAGATTGGTGGTCATCTTCTATAGCATTTAGTTGTTGAGAAGCAGTGGTCCAGCAGGGGACAAAATAGCCAACCTTTATCACATTTAGGTGGGGTCCCGTGGCTGATTCTCAACAAGGGAGAATGAGCAGAGGTTGTGTGTATAACCTCAGGGCTTAAGGGTTGATAAAAAACTGGTGGGCCTTCTGCACAATACAACACGCATCTGGGGGCATCCAAGGCAACTTTGGAAGCTCTGTGTTGAAAAGACCAGAGCATCTGTCAACCTAGATCCCTGGGCAAGTAAATGGAGCTAAGCCCACTCCCTCCCTCCCAACAAACCTCCACCCACCTTATACCCTGTCACTAGTGAAAACTGTTACTCTGTACTTTGCTTAGGTGAGAAATTAGTATCTAGTGTATTAACCCATCTGTATGTTGAGATTGATCTACAGAAACAAGACTGACCTTAACACATATACTCTCTCTGAGCATATCCTCATA
Organism: Anoura caudifer; assembly: GCA_004027475.1. Lineage (NCBI taxonomy): Eukaryota > Metazoa > Chordata > Mammalia > Chiroptera > Phyllostomidae > Anoura > Anoura caudifer. The sequence goes on from PVKU01006319.1 coordinate 102,082, forward strand.
CCACTGGCCAAGTTTGGAAGTTACTGCCCTGGTGAGCCACTGTTACTGATGGGAGTGCATTACACAGAAGTAAATCGGAGTGGAAAGGGGATTGAAAATGGTATGATTGTCCAATACTTCTAAAATCTCTAATTTTGTGACTTTAGTTATCAGAGCTTAATATCACACATCTCACTGATACTATCTCTTCAAAATAATTTGGCAAGTATCATGATGTCAATAAAATTTCCTGAATTTCCACAAACCTCACCAAAGACCACAGCTACTAGATAAGACTTAAAGACACAACAACCATGCACTATAAACTCAAGCAAAACCAAGTTGCTTATTGTTCTCAAAATCACCATGATTTTTTTTGGGGGGGGGATGCATGGCACCTAAAAAGGCCTTGCTCACTGTCTTCTCTATTTCTATCAGCCAATATGATTTCCTGCTATTTCAAAACACAGCTCAGGTGTCACCTCCTCTTAGTGCACTTCTGTCCACCCTCATTCCTACACAGAGTTAATCATCGCCATTTATGGCCTTTTCACACTGTATCATAATGTAATGGTTTACACATCAATTCTCTGTTCCAGATTCCCTAAACAAAAGGTGGCATCTCATTCATCTCCCTATCTTTCGAGTCTGACACCAAGTCAGTTAAATTTACACTCTAAATAACACTGATGAATGAATAATTTTCTCAGCTCATCCACTTTACAAAGACAGAAAACTAGACTAGTCTGTGTTGAATACATTAGTATCTATCAATACCCCAAACCAAGTCAATGAGGTGAAAAGCAGTGTATAGTATAGGCAGCCGATGTTAAGTAGTAGATGGTCCATTTTGTTCAGTAAGGTCTCTTTTTTATCATTAAGAATTTTCAAACTGAATTACCTGAAATAGTTAATATTTATAGTTCAAATTCAAAGCACAGTAGAAATAAGCAATTATATCTAAAAAATACATATTTACAAATTATATTGAATACCTAAACTTACACATAAAATTACTTGCCTTTACAGAGTACTTTTTTGCCATTGGTCTGCATTGGCAGGAAAGAATTCACAAAACTTGAATGTACTTACTTCAATGAATACATCTGGAGTCCCAAAGTAATCTCAGAGTGCTACTATCACTTCAGATTTTTTTTTGTTTAATTTTGAGAAAAAAATATTGCAGAGAATAATATAAATGATGCAGGCTTTGAAGTGAAATCACTTCTAATAAAGCCAGAAGGTCCTCAGAGGAAACAAGAGAGTACCGTCCCTTACCTAGGGCTCCTCGTTGCCATAAATCTACGTCGGTCTACTGTCAGGCACAGTCTAAAGTGATCCAGCATCTTCAGTGTAAATACGTCACCAAAAGTGCTAGTGCTACACCCAAGAGAATATTTTAAACTAGATCCACAAACCTAGGATGCCTTTTAAGAGCCTTAAAAATGGCAAGAAAGCTTCAAATAGAGTTTCCTGGGAGGGTGTTAGTGAATGAGAATGCCACTCTGGGACCCAGCTCAGAAACTCTTTGTTACAGCTACAGAAGTAACTTAGAGGGAAATATGAAAAGTAATTAACATCACAGGGACGCCCTGCAACCACACTATCTGGAGGCACAATAGGCCCCACAATCCCCAGCCACTCAGCCCTGCACAGGCTCGTGAGGGGGCTGGTTCAGAACCAACCTTGAAGGTGTGCAAAGGCCTGCTGCTCTACCGTAGTACAACTTTTGGGCCACCTCACAAATAATTACAGTGAGAAGAAGAAACAGTGAGAAGGAGAATTAATATGTAAGATCAGGAAAAGGGAGAAGGAGAAATAAAATTGAGAGAGAGTTTTCAGACAAGAATTTTTACAGGTTTATTAAGCAAGAAGACTATGGTGGCAGTTATCACCAAAATTTGCTCACTTTGTGCTAGGTATTATTCTAGACACCTTGCATATATTGTTAAATACTTTAATCTTTATAACAATTTCATGAGACAGGCATTATTGTATCTCCATTTTATACATGAGGAAGCTGAAGCAAAGAGCAATTAAGTAACTTGCCCAAGGCCACCCCCGTAAGTAGTAGAGTCTGGCGGTCCTCTCCTAGATTCTGCCCTCTGGCTCCACACAAGCTGCCTCTCAGGTGGGTATCTAGCATGTGTAATGCAGTGGGTCAGTGTCCTCCAAAAGTTCATGTCCACCTAGAACACTGGAAATTGTTTTTTTTTTTGCAGAAATAATTAGGATGAGGTCATACTGGATTAGGGTGGGCCCTAAATCCAGTGATTTGTATCTTTGTAAGAAAAGATGACACACAGACAGAGGAGGCCACAGTGCCAAGGGCTGCCAGAAGCCAGCAGAAGCTAGGAAAAGGCAAGGCCTCCAGACTTCTGGCCTCCAGAGCACTGAGGAAATTAATTTTTGTTGTTTAAGCCACCAAGTTTGTGGTAGTTTCTCAGCAGCCCTAAAAACTAATACAAAGAGTTAAATCATGAGGAGTAGATAAGAAATGTAATTATGGAGGAATTAATAAAGCAAAGAATACAGTTTTCTTCATAGTTCTTTTAAAAAGAGCTGACATGGATGCATTAATGAGGTACCATTGGATATAATGAAAGGTCCTGTCTTCAGCTGCAGATACCAATCAGTCTACCCTTTACTCATGACTGAGCTTTTGGAACTACTACCTAGAAAAGGATTAAAGATGAAGACAAATTTGGGGATCACTGACATATAGGTTGCATGAAAAATCTTGAGAAAGGGTATTTTTTTCTTTCTTTTTTAAATTATATTTTATTGATTATGCTATTACAGTTGTCCCATTTCTCCCCATCATTCCCCTCCACCCTGCACACCCCCTCCCACCCACATTCCCCCTTTACTTCATGTCTATGTGTCATAAGTTCTTTAGCTTCTACATTTCCCACACTATTCTTGCCCTCCCCGTGTCTATTTTCTACCCACCATCTGTGCTACTTGTTCTATGTAACTTGTCCCCCTCTCTCCTCCTCCCACTCCCCTATTGCTAACCCTCCATGTGATCTCCATTTCTGTGTTTCTGCTCCCGTTGTAGTGGTTTGCTTAGTTGGCTTTTGTTTCAGGTCTGGTTGTTAATACCTGTGAGTTTGCTGTCTTTTTACTGTTCATATTTTTTATCTTCTTTTTCTTAGATAAGTCCCTTTAACATTTCATATAATAAGGGCTTGGTAATGATGAACTCCTTTAACTTGACCTTATCTGAGAAGCACTTTATCTGCCCTTCCATTCTAAATGAAAGCTTTGCTGGATGGAGCAATCTTGGATGTAGGTCCTTGACTTTCATGACTTGGAATACCTCTTTCTAGCCCCTTCTTGCCTGTAAGTTCTCTTTTGAGAAATCAGCTGACAGTCTGATGGGAACTCCTTTGTAAGTGACTGTCCCCTTATCCCTTGCTGCTTCCAGAATTCTCTCCTTCATTTTAATTTTGGGTAATGTAATTAGAATGTGCCTTGGTGTGTTCCTCCTTGGGTCCAACTTCTTTGGGACTCTCTGAGCTTCCTGGACTTCCTGGAAGACGATTTCCTTTGCCAGATTGGGGAAGTTCTCCTTTATTATTTGTTCAAATAGGTTTTCCACTTGTTGCTCTTCTTTCCCTTCTGGTACCCCTATAATTCGGATGTTGGAACGTCTAAAGATGTCCTGGAGGTTCCTAAGCCTCTCCTCATTTTTTTGAATTCTTGTTTCTTTCATTCTTTTCTGTTTGGTTGTTTCTTTCTCCTTCTGGTCCACTCCATTGATTTGAGTCCCAGTTTTCCTCCCATCTCTGTTGGTTCCCCATGCGTTTTTCTTCATTTCACTTATTGTAGCCTTCATTTTTTCATCTAATTTGTGAGCAAAATCAACCAATTCTGTGAGCATCCTGATGACCAGGGCTTTGAATTGTGCATCTGATAAGTTGGTAATCTCTTCATCACTTAGATAAATTAGCTCTGCGGCTTTGATTTGTTCTCTGGTTTGAGCCATTTTTATTTCTTTTTTTTTTTTTTTTTTTTTTTTTTTTTTTTT